>CAMZMU010000034.1:4248839-4338459 GCA_947311845.1 Poa pratensis | reverse complement strand
GCATCGTCCAGGGAGAGCGTCAGGATTACGTTGCGCGACTCCTCGATCCTGGCCTAAAGCCCTAATAATCCTCGGGGTCCGCACCATCCAGGTCGCGCAGGTCCTCTGCGCATGCATCATGGCGTGGACCTCCGGCGACAGCTTCTGCTTCACCTTCTTCGGCGGAGGAGGCGCACGCTTGCGGATGGAGATGCACCCCCCGTGCGACGGTGTGGCGGCAAGTCCTGCTCATCCTTGGGCATGACCATGCCGGTGGCATGCGCGGCGCCGAGCAGCAGAGGAGGCCGATGTTGACTGGGTCCTCCTTGGTGCCCACGGCTTGCCGGGCCAGAGGAGCCCTAAATCACCGACGAGGGGCGAGCACGAGCTCGCCCCCATTGTGGACGTGCGCCATCACGGCGTCGAGCGCGCGCCCATGCATGCACCAAAACGCCTCGCGTCCTGTGGTCGTTCTTGTCCCTCGCGCGCCGGGCCCAAGCTATCCCAGTGCAAGCATCTCCTCGTCATGGACGTGGCGGAACTCCGCCTCGTAGCGCTCGATGTTGTTTTGGCGCCTAGTGGGGTCATCAGGCTGCTTCGGAATTAGCTCATCCGTTTGGGCGATGACGGCGAACGGAATTGCATCTTGTCCATGTCAGCGCGTTACGGCAATGGGATGCTGTCGACAGAGAGAGCCCATTTGTTGGGAGGCGCATATCGGGTGGCGCCGTAGCTGTTCTCGTGCAGTGTCGTGGCCTCATCGAGCAGCAGCGTACGTGGCCTGAAGCCATCGACCACGGCTCCGCCCATGCGCCGCCAGCTACCAGACATCGGCGGTGGCAGTGTACTAGCTAGGGTTTCGTAGCGGGAGATATGCGAGAGTGGAGGGCGCAGGATATGTGAGGAACGTTAACGACCGCCGGAGAGGGTGGACAATAAAGGCGCTCGAGAGCCGCCGTGCAGACGCGGCCTCATAGCAGTGGCGAGGTGACGCCTATTCATTGTCCGCCCGTTGATGAGATTTCAGCACCTGCCAATTTTGCTCGCCTCAATAAATACAAACTCCATGCATGAATATGATAAGCGAGAGAAGACAAATTAAGTTGCATGCGATGTGGTACCTAGACATGTCACCTGTTAGCTGGATGTATCCCTGCCGGCCAGGATCCGATTTCAATGCCTCCTCCATCGTGTGCCATTGCCACTTGCATGCCAAATTGTTTTCCTATCAGCTATAGGGACCAACAATTATGATATCGGTAGCTCATCAATAATTCAAATTCTGGCAATTTGTGCGTGAGCGTGACCCTGTGGACCCATCCCCGAAATTGATCCATGTGCACACACTATGCAAATTCGGAATTGCTTTGCGTACGACGATCTCCATCCTTCCAGTGTAGCATTTACGTAAGTACAGACATTATATTATATGAATTTCAGGTAGTAAATCGTTCGATGTCAACTCGTTCAAACTCTTTCTAATGATAGATCACAAAGTGTATAGACACGACACTGAGAACTGTTGATCCGAAATTGAGATCCATACAAGAAACTTACATTTTTTTTAACTCCAAAACAAACAATACGTCTTTTTTGCACTACGTGAACAAATTATTACATCACCATGAATATTTTTGTAGACTTCATGCAAAAAATTGTAAAGTAGGCTAAGACTTAGATAATTCTCGGCCGACCGAGACATAGACACTCCATAATTAATAAATGCAACCGCAAACGTACATGCATTTGCCACGATTGACTCGCGAATTTGTCGACCCCTCTGTCTCTATCTCTGGAGCGAGGACGTCGTCTCCAATGTACGTCGTAGGTAAGAAGCGACGCCGATAATGTTCCTAGCCAGCAAATGTCATTCATCGATCATCCCCCGTTTTAGGATAGGGACGTG
Source organism: Poa pratensis (assembly GCA_947311845.1). Classification (NCBI taxonomy): domain Eukaryota; kingdom Viridiplantae; phylum Streptophyta; class Magnoliopsida; order Poales; family Poaceae; genus Poa; species Poa pratensis. The sequence goes on along the minus strand of CAMZMU010000034.1, from coordinate 4,336,574 downwards.
GTCAAATTAGGACCGACGGTCGCCGTCGATCCAACGGTCGGCGAGGGGACACAACACGTGATGTAGCAACAACTAATGATAACCTGTGTATCGATGCATGAATAAGCCAATAATATGTCGAAGCATGTAGGATTAGCTAGCATATACTAGGATGTCCTTGCGTCATCAACACGATACGGATTGATAACAATGCACGGGTCCATCCAAAAATTCAAGTGTCAGTACTCTTATCCGCACACACGTGTACTACTGCACCAGTACGTACCATGCATGCATGACTCAGGAAACACAAAATTAATTAAGAGATGAGTTGTATAGGTTAAGGTCAGCATCACAGGACCAGATACTAATCGAGCTGATCCATACCATTGGTGCATACTCCCTCCGTTTAGAAATACTCTACATCCTAACCCATTATTTCAGAAATAATCTACGTCCTAGATGGGTCCCACCTTGATACATAAGGCCATGGACCTTGGTAATTGAAGTAAGTATTAATTGACATCCAACTCTATCTCCACTAACCTATCTGTGAGTAGTATTTGAATGGAAATTGCATTCATGACATTAACTGTTCCTTGTTAACCGTGGAGGTGCTTTGTTTCTGTGATACCATAATTAAAATGCATATGAGTGATCATTCTTTTCGCTTGGTGGACCCTTCACTCTCTCGCGACCCGCCCGCCCCCGCGGCGGCCGGCCGCGCTGCCGTCTTCCGCCTCTCTCCCGCCCTCCCTCTTCCCCCCGCCGTCGCCGTGTGCCGCGCTTGGCCCTTGGCCGGCCGGCGCCGGGGGCGGCGGGCCAGCGGCGTTCCCCTCTTGTGTGTTGGGCGGCGCGGGTGGCCCAACCGCAGGCGGTGCTCCTCAGCGGCTCTGGCCCGCGCGGCGACGGGTTCTCCGCGTGCAGCGCGATGGTGGAAGGAGTGGCGGCGCTGCCCTTTGGCAGCGGGCAGCAGCGTGTGCTTCGGCCTGCTGGCCCAGATCTGGGCCCTTCGGGCCCGATCTGGGTCAGGGCGGGCTCGGCCGTGTTGGTTGTCTCCGGTGGGCTGACGAATTGCTGGTGACGAGGGAGGACAGTAAGGACGTCGCCCTGGCTGCAGCGTGACGGCGGGATCTTCACGGGCCCCTCCGGCCCGGCCGAGCCTATGGAGCCGAGAGGGCAGCGGCGGTGCTGGCCTATGTGCATCACCATGGCGGCGAGGACTTTACGAGCCCCTCGGGGCTCGGCCGGGCCTGCCCGGCCTGGTGTGTCCTTGCTGCCGTGTCCGGTCGGCACCCGCCGATGGCGGTGGAGGACGTCCTCCAGGTGGCTGCGCTGCTGTCGCCCTTTGGCTCCAATGGCCTGGTGTGCTCTTGTTGTTGCGTCCGGTCGGCTATCGTCTTCGGCGGTGGAGGCAGTTCCCTCCCGCGCGATTGTGCTTCTGTCGGAGCTTGTCTATGGCTACTTCGTCTTGGCCGGTCGGCCCTGCTTCTTTTGCCTTGGTGTGACGACGATGGTGACTTCAAGACCGTGGTGGCGGTTGTTGGTGGGTGGCAAGTTTGGTGGAGCGCTACAGATTGTCCGGGTTGTGGTTTTTTGGGGGTCGGGAGAAATCCTTGTCGTTTTGGCATCGACGCGGGTGACGCTTGAGAGTGTCACCCTCCCCTCTTGAGGGGCGTCGGGTGTACCCCTTCCCCACTCCCCGGAGCGTACCGGGGGAAACCCTAGGATCAGTCCGGGCAGCAGCGTCGTCGGCGTCGCTTTCCTTCTTGGAGGTGCTGTTTGGTACGCGGCGATTTAGAGTGCTAGGCTTGGGGTGGGAATTCGCCGGAGAGGACGCAGCGGTTGCGAGTCACTTTCGGTTTCGTTACTCCGCTGGTGTCGGCTTTGTTTTCTTTTCTTTTTTCTCTCCCTTTTCTTTTGGGCTTGTCTGTGCTGTCTGCCCCAGCAGTGTTCACTTTGTTGTTTCGGGTGGTTGCTATATTAATATAGCGGGGCGAAAGCCTATTTCTTCAAAATGCATGTGAGTGTATGGCCAAATAGTACTAATAAATGTTGGGCTAAATTGTCTGATTTTTTTTAGGATGTAGATTAAAAGATAACGGAGGGAGTATATTTTTTAGCAAACAGTCGGACCTTATTTGACCAATAGGACAAAATACTAATTCTATAAAAAAATACGGATAAACATCAAAATAAAATTAAACTATATCATTAAAATAGTTATACCTCTCGGAAAAGTAAGGAGATAAATCTGTGAAACACCAAATCAGTACAAACAAAGCAAACCTCCTATGTCTCAAAGAGTTGAATAAAAAAAACCTAGCCACCCGGGTCGCTTTGGGCAACTCCGGAGGCGCCGCCACGGCCACCATAGGCAGCCCCCCTCGCAGCCTCCTTCACCTCTCCGTTGTCAGAGGAGGCCGACCGACCAGCGCAGGTGGCGGCGGTGGGGTATGTCTCTGGCCGAGCCTTTTTATGTTCCTTCACTTGGTGGTTCCTCCTCCTCCAACAGCTCCCGTTTCTAATCCACGGGAGATTTGCGTAAATGTGAACGGCGCCAACATTGTGCAAGTCGAAACTAAGGCATCTGGGCACCAAACCAGTCCAAGAGGTCAGCATCGAGGAGCTTGGAGTTAGGCGACCTTGGTTCGACGCTGATGACCTGCACAATTCTTGCGCCGTTCTTATTAGTCCGGGGTGAGTGGCCATATTTTGAAATAGTTTTTCGAAGTGACCACATGTGGCATTAGTTTCAACCAATGATAGATTTGGCACAATATAGTGACCATGTCTCCCTAAAATGTGGTATAATATCACTCATGGTCGCCTATTTAATCATGTCGATGTGATCTAACTATATGTGTTCCTCCAAAACAGTGGCATCTCAATTTCCACATTTCTGTATTTTAATTAATCTTATAAATGAAATTTTACTATTCGTGCGTCAACTTGTTAGGTACTCTCCAAACTACATGTATTGGACCACTGAAATCTGAATTTGCAGATCCATGTATACGTGCCTGTACTGTCCGGTGAGGTTGGTGGATGAAATTGAATTAGCTTGCACTCCAGGCCAAGCTGGATATCCTCCCAAGATAAGAGAAAGCAAAAAAAAAAAAAAAGAGAGAGAAAAATCAGGACCTGACAGAGAGAGAACGAAGGCGCGTGGCGTGGCCGAAGCAGACGGGACGGCGATGGAAGGATGGTCCTGCATGCTGGGTCTGCCTGGGCCTGACATGTCCAACGGACCGGGCCCACCAGCGTCCTATCGCTGACGTCATTCATTTTTGGACTCCACCGCACACTTCTCAAAGCTCCGTCAGACCGTTATGTCTTACTCTAAGCAAAAATGATAAACGTGTGGACCGGGACACTTTCTTTAAAATTTTAAATTTTGTCAGATTTTTTATTTCTGTGTATCCTAGAATATGGAAATTTTGAATTGACACACTGGTTGATGTCAACATTATCTACATCTAAGATTTTTGTTCCGATTTTTTTCTGAAAATTACAACTGTAAATTTAAAATGTTCAGAATGGACACCATGGAGCTCGGGCTGGCAAATGGACACTGTTGACCTCGGGGCGAAACTATAACACAAAATGAACCACCCGCGAAATTATTTCACTCACCTAACCCTTTTGGGTAGCGCCTCACGATCGAGCGCTACACTCAACGGGGTAGCGTTACTCGCTTCTGATATCAAACCACCTGGCCGCCCTAGGCGCTACCACAAGCCGCCGGCTCTCTCTGTGTGCATGTTTATATCAAGTCGTCATAAGTTACATCGTGTGGTACCCCACATTTTATAGGAGGCCAGGGCTTCTAGTATCTGACCCGAACACTACATGTCCTATCCACACCTAATACAACTTTAAATCCAAATGTAACCCAACTTGTACACAATATTCGACACGAACACAACGCCTGGTTCTCGTTAAAGTTTCACACAAAAGTAGTATTTAGCCGGATGTATAGTTTTCTTTAATGTCACTCGACTCTATTTCAGTCAATTTCATTTCCCTCTACTTACTCGATTATCTCTTGGAGAAATCTGTTGGTTCAATTCATCTCCGCGATTTCACTTTTAATCTTCACCAATCCAATATTTTCTTTGGTTTTAAATAAGAATGATAGGTTGCACTTAAAAATAAACTAGTCCCACATATTCAAAATACACAAATTGGGTGTAATGTGCAACTTGGTACTTCTGCCATCGAAATAATAATTTTACACTACTAAAAATATGTTTCCAAAATTTATTTTGGTTTTAAATTTTATTTGGTATAAATGCACCAGTTCCGCATTTTCAAAATGTACAACTTGTTTTTTTTGTAATGTGTACGTAATTTTTTCACTAAACATGTTTTTTTATTTCATTCTACTTTTTCCACTTTGTTTTCTGTTAAGTAAAACTGTGTATTTTTGTGTGTGTTACAGACTTTTGCTTTACTGCATTTCATTTTCGTGATCCTCGTCTGTAATGTAAAAAAAAGGAGGATCCTCTTCTGTCTCTATTTTCTTCTATCGTACAAATGATATAACCCTTATTTAACCATCTGAAATTAGGGAAACCCCCTATCTCTTACAAAAACAAAACTGAAACTGAGGGATTCTAGGCAAAGAAAAACCGGGGAAACAAATTTGCACCTACCTGTGCGTTCTTAATTAATCTCCTGACACATGCCACGGATTGATCCGACCTCTCCACGCATCGAGATCAGGAATCTTAGACGTGTGACACAAGCGCAGCAGCTGGAGCGTGCGCATGCATCTCCAGGGAATAATTAAGAAACTTAAGATAAGCTTAGATTGATACGGTGGCGGGATAGAATAGTTTAGGGCAGATGTCATCTGGACGTGTGGTTACATTGCGGCATCATGATGCTTGCATGCCACCACCCACCTGACAGCATTTGTTTACGCCTTGCACACATGAATGCTCAGCACAGTAGGATAAACTACTGCCTGCATTGCACAAGTTTCCAAGAGGAATATATCGATCGGGAAAAACAAATCGACAGTGTACGTACGTCAAATGGTTTGATACTACACCAGTGTTCGCAATTGTGTTGAATTCGTCAAATTGACTGTACTTGTATGAGTAGATGTCATGGAACCCCTCCGGAATTTCCAAGCAAATACTCACAAATTAGTACACTAGATAGTTTGACAAACAAGTTTTAACCAATAAGTACGGAGTGAAGATTCCTTAGTTCCGGGTTCTAGTGCTCTATATATCTAAAAAATCAAAATTTGAGTTAGCCACTTCCCCTCTTTTCTGGAACCTCCCCTTGCAACAGTGCTCAGAGGCGACGGGGAGGCGACTCCGCGTCGGCCAGCAGACGACGGCGTATCTTGGGAGGATGAGGAATCTCCAGATCTGCGCTCCGGTGAGTAGCTCGGGGCCGCGGGCGGCGTTGCCGTGGCGGGAAGGGCGGCGCCGTCGCGATCTGATGCTCTGCGGCTTCCCCTCCTCGGCGTCGTCTTCGACGGTGCTGGCGGGCTGCAGGTGCGTCCCTGCTTTACCGGTGCTCTCTCCGGCGCCGGTCGGAGCTTGTGGGGGGTGCAGGAGACCGGGGTTCCAGATCATCAAGGTCGTCTTCGGCGTCGAGCGTCGGCGCTGGTTCAAGGCGATGGCTTCGCTCTGGTGTCTTCCAGGTTCCTCTTCTCCGCCAAGACCCAGGCGGTTGACTGAAGACGGCGGCTTTGTCGGCGGCTTCCTGGCCGCGGTTCGCCGGCTCGGGTGGAGCTCGGCGGCAGCGCGCGGTTCGGCGGTCACCGTGGTGCGGCGGCGTCGGTGGGGGCTGGGTCCTCAAGGACTGGTTTGTATTTTCCATGTTTCCTGAGGTTTGTACTTCTAGTTCGGTTTTATTAGATCTGTAATCCCATGTACTAAAAAAAAATCAAATTTTATATTTATAAGTTTTTAAAGTTCTGCATGTTGTCAAAGATATATCCTACAAACGTGCATAATCATAATTTGAAATAAATTACATATATATCTACATAAAAATAACAAATATGTGATCTAAGTATACACTTTCAAATTTTCAAAATATACAACATTTTACCATTTTTATAGCCCATAATGTAGAGAATTTCACAATATGATTTCGCATTCTTGTAGGACGCGTCATTGGCTACATCATTATATTTTTTGAATTTCTTAATACTTGTAAATATGATTTTTCATTTTAAAAATTAATAAATAGAAAGCACCGGACCTCGGGAGGCAAAGTGACTTTTTCGAAAAGTAAGTTGCATTACTTAGTAGTACCACTACATGTACAGCTATATGTTGAATTGAATTGTTCGAATACATTTAGAGACTCTTACCTGTACGTGCATGGCTTTGAGTTTAGGCGAGTTTCCAAACGCGTACTGGCGTACGTGCCTGACGAAACTGAATTTCTTTCAAGAGCCCTTCTTGACATTGCCCGGCCACTTCATCAATCAAACACTCTACGCTCCATCTTGGAAAGAAATGTTACTGGTAGTACTTACATGCATATGTATGAAATGTTCAAGAAATTCATTTGGTTTGGATATTTATAATTCGTACAACACTCCTCAATCTACATGAGTATGTGTACGCATCAGAGGCGAGTTTTCAAACAGTTCGTACGTGCCTCAGTGTTCATGTCCTGTTTCGCGCGGACCACCTCGTCAATCAATATTTGTCCGTGTCTTCGGCGTGTCGTGGCAGTACATCATGTCTCGCTCTCTGGTCCAAAGCCAGCGTACAGCGGGACACTCATCGCCAACACAAGCTAAGAAACATGCTTGGCAAAATAACATAAACTGAAAACCAAAAGTGGTTTATATTAAGGCGGAGCTAGGGCGCAACAGTCTGCGCACCTAGCACCGCAAACGTGAGAATTTATGTCACCCTTTTTGTTCCACCTCTCCGGTTGTTCGCTCTCTTCTCCGCCATCACATCTCTTCACCAAGTGTCACGACCGATAAAGCCTTCATCCTTTACATCCCGCTTGTGGTTATGGTAATTCGGGGCATGGTTGCAATGAGGACTTTCTACGTCGATTCATCACCCCTCGTGTATTTCGTTGTCGTTCGATGTTGAGTTTATCCATCAATTTGTCCTTCCTTCTAGGTGGCGCCTAGCGGATGACCATCATGTCCCCCTCCCCAAGAATTGCCACCAAGCATTCGGTAGGTAAAATATGTGTATGGTTCTAGATTATTTGCACCCTTCCTTCCAACAAAAACTAAATTCCAAAAAAAAAAGTTGGTTAAACTGAAGGATGTGTATATCGGGCCACAGGTGCATCGGCGGCCCGGCCTAGAAAATTTAGGGCGGACATGCATAGGCAAGCCATGCCATTGGAACGGGCTCGGGCCAGAAATATGAACCTATGTGTATCTCGAGCCAGGCTCGAGCCTGCGTTCGAGTTGGTTTGAACGAAGGCCTGACTTGAATTTGTTCCTTTCCATTATTCGGGGTTGGGCTTGGGTCGAGAACATGAAATTTCGTCGGGTTCAGGGTTGGGTATTGCGTGCCAAGCTTCTTTGGGCCTGACCCGAAGCCCGGCCCGCGAAAATTTATCTATGAGGCGGTGCCATCAATTATTACTTGTGCATTACAATGAGATTTGAGTATAGTGTGCACAATTATAGGCAGATCAAGGACCACAGGCAGACAGTCAAAGACAACTGGTATCTTCTATTTCCTCCCTCTATTTTTCTCTCTTAGAAAATACACCTAGCTCCAGTTTCTCATTTCCCCTACTACTATAGCTAGTTGTTCACTATTTTTATGCAGAGACCGTACAAGGTAAAAATGGTTAAAAATTATGCATCTGCCGACACATCTGCTGGCATTGACCATTACACGTCCTCAGACATAAAAAAAGGGATAGTGGTCATGGTCGACAAACACAAATGTGAGTGTAGGAGGTACTAGCTAGCAAACTAGCTTCAATTATGACATTAATCAATTGAAGCCATTGAACTAATCTCGTAGATATATAAGCAAGTAGTAATAGTACTAACAAGTGATGGATCATAAGCTAAGAACAAGCAACAGCACTAAGAACAAAAGAAGAAGAAATTTTCTCTGAACATCCATGGAGCTAGCTAGCTAGCTAATTTTCTCATGCCCTCCTAATTAATTTAAGCTCCTTGGTCTACTAGTGATCGTCGTCGTTGTCGTGGGCATGACTCTGGTCCACCTCGTCCTCCTGATCATCATCGGCCGCTCTCTCCGACGTCCTGCCCATGTCATGGTCCTCGCCCTCGTCCGCCGCAGCACCGTCGTCCTTGCGTTCCCGGTCGGACGCGAACCTAGGCGGCTGGCCGTAGAGCTTGTCTAAGGGGTATTTGACCACCACCGCGTCGAGCAGCTCCGAGCTGGCCTGCTGCTTGTTGCCGGCCGCGTCGTCGGTTCCCGCGCCGGCCATGATGGCACTGTTGTTCGCAGCGGCGGCAGCGGAGGAGGAGCCGGAGCGGGAGTACAGGCGGTCGAGCTCGTCGAAGTACGGGCATGTCTTGGCGTGGGCGGGGCGCTTCTTGCCGCTCTCCTTGGCCTTGCGGAAGTACTTGTTGATGTTCTCCCACTTCTCCTTGCACCGCTTGGCGCTCCGGCCACCGTACCCCGCCACTGCCATGCGCGTGCTCACCTCCTCCCACAGCGGGCCCTTGAGTCCGGGCTCCTGGAACCGGCCGTCAAGCCCCGACCGAACCCGGATCAGCGCCTCCACCTCGTGCTTCGGCCACCGCGACGACGAGCTCATCAGCGGCATTGACGCGTCGCCGCCGTCGTAAGGCACCAGCTCCCTCCCGATGCCAGCGGCGGCGTCATGGCTCGTCGCGTCCTCCGCGGATGCAGGAGGCGGCGGCGGCGGATGCGGCGGGAGCACGATGGCCTCGCCGGAGAGCTTCTCGAGGTAGGCCACGATGGCTTGCTCCCGGGCGGCGGCGCTGGCGCGGTCCTGCGCGCGCGCGGCGGCCTCGCGCGCGAACTTCTCGGCCTCCTGCCGGCGCCACGCCTCGTCCCGCGCGGCGCGTTCGCGCTCCCGGCGCTCCATGGCGTCGAGGAACTGGCGGTGGAGGCCCTCCTGGTGCTCCATGAGCCGCTGCACCAGCCGCTCGAAGAAGGACGCCGACGCGCTCAGCTGCTGCTGCTGGACCTCGTGCCGCCGCCGTTTCCGCTGCTTGCGCCGCGCCTCCCCCGCCGACGCCTGCTGCTGCTGTTGCGGGGGTGGCTGAGGCTGCACCACGGCCGCCGCGTCTTCCCCTGCCGATGTCTCCGACATGTTTCCCTGCGGCGCGTCCCCGGCCGCGTCAGTCGCGCCTGGGAGCTCCACCATGGACGGAGGATGGAGCACGGCATTGTCGTCCCCTGTTAGACCGGAGCCGGAGCCCGTCTGTCCCGCGCCGCCGCCGCTGCCCGGCTTGTAGATGGCCTCCAGCTCGCTGAACAGCTTGTAGTTCCCGCTGCCACCCGCAGACGCCGCGGCGGCAGCATTGTCGTCCCCGCCGCTGCCACTCTTCTTGAAGTAGTTTGCCGCCGCGGCAGCCGGCGCGGGTGACTCCGGTGTTGCCGCCTTCTCCTTCCCCGCACCGGCCCTCTTGCTGCTGCTGCTCGTGCTGTGTATGTAGTCGATGTCCAGCGGCCGCCTACATAATAATCATCACACGAACAAACCAAAGACAGCAAATCAACTCACTGAACAAGATGAACAAACCAGCCAATTGGGAATGTCAGGTGCCAAAACAACATAAATTCAGAATGACTTGCAACAAGTTTTGGAAAAAATGATTGCATCTGCAAGCCAGAATTTTGGACGAGCAAGAATTGCTTTTGCGTCTGCATCTGCATGGCATGCAAGCGAATGCAAGAGGAGAACTTTATTTTTTTCTTCTGGGTGGGATGTAATGAGGAGGTGGCCAAAAGTTGAGCTATCTTTCATGGAGGAATCACAATCATCGCCATCAGGAGGTTCAGGTGTGTGCTCGCGCTGTTTTCCAGCCATGTCTCTCTCAATCATGCCACTATTATTGCCGGCTCGTCCTCTGCTCCCCACCCTCGAGCATCCAAAGCAGAGCAAAAACAACAAAATTGCGATCTTTTTTCCCCTCCCCTTTCCCTGTCGGTCCGCCATGAGTGGATCCGAGCAGCGAACAAACCAAGAAATTGACATGTGCGCCCGCCATGAATGAATTTGTGAGGAGAAGGGTGCTATACCAGGTGGGTTCTTTGATGGAGGTCTCCTCCTCGCCGGTCCAGCGCCGGAGCCGGCTCTCCGTCGCGGCCTCGTCGTCGCCCCCGCCGTGAAGCATCATGCCGCTTCCGGCGCCTCCAGCTCCATCGTTCATTGCGTCGTCAGTGCCGCCCGTGGCGCCGCTGCCACCACCGGGGTCGACCGCGAGCTTGAAGCTCATGGCGGCGGCCAGGAACGGGGGCACGCCGGGAGGAGCGGCGCCGCCGGACGAGGCGCGGGAGGTCTCCGGCACGGCCGCTGCCTCGACGTCCAGCCCCAGATGGTGGTGCGGGTGCTGATGCTGATGCTGCGGCGGCGCCCACCTCGCCGGCGGCTGCGGCTTCTGCTGCTGCTGCTCGTGGTGGAAGAGCTGGAGGTGGTGCTGGTGGTGCTGCGCCGCCTGGTGGTGCAGAAGCTGCTGCGTGAAAGGTATGCCACCGGCGGCCGCCGCGGGGACCGCCCCGCCACCCCCGAAGTGCGCGAAGTGCGGTGGCATCTGCGGCGGCGGCGCGTGGTGGTGCTGCTGCTGATGCATCGCGTGGTGGTGCAGCGGCTGGTACCTGAACGGCGCGCCAAGCTCCTGCCCCGCCGCTGCCTGTGCCGCCGCGTGCGCCTGCGCCTGCTGCTGCTGCGGCGTGGCCGCCGCCATGGCGAAGCCCCCGTCCATGATGAACTGCTGGAACTCCGACACCCCGGCCCCGTACCCCGACTGCATCGCGGCAACAGCGGGCGGCCGGTCTCTCTCAACGTCCAAGTCCAAAGCCACAGCTTTACTCCACACTATCCTGTTGCTCACTCCTAGCTAAGTGAGCTCCACTGTCATTGCTAATCCTACTGCACTACTCTGCTCCTCACATGTCAGGGCAACCGGAGCAAGAAGGAAAAGCTCTGAGATTGCAATGCAAGCAAGAATTGGGGAATTGGAGATTGAAGGCTGGAGGCGATGGGGATGGGGTAGAACGAAGGACCTCACCTACAAGATGGGGATGGCGTTAAGGGTTGGCAGTGTTGGTTTGCCATTTTGCTTCCTGTTGCTCAGCTTTATCTTTTGGGCAGTTTTGGAAAGGGGTCCTTGGCGATGCCTATATTAGGAGATGGGGTGCTCTTCATGGCTCATCTCCTGGTCCTTGTCCCGGTTTGAATGGAGGGTTCCTCCTTTGGGGAATGGTCTCATTAATGTCTCTTCATCTAGTTATGCATATAGATGTGATAAATTTGAGTTTCTTTTGAGCTTGTGTTCGAATGTAGTTATACTCCCTCCGTCCAAAATAAGTGTCTCAGATTTGCTCAAAATTGGATGTATCTAGACATGAAACAAGTTTCGATACATCCACTTTTTAGCAAATCTGAGACACTTATTTTGAGACGGAGGGAGTAGTAAAGTTCCATATCAAATTGAGTTTTCGCGAAATTTATAAACATGAGATTTCTATAACCAACCACTCCCCATGTGGATTTCACACCATTGAATTTGGGAAAAAGATCCACAAGCGTGTATTACAGTGTCACAAATTTTCTGCGAACATTCAGTCATGTACATATTGTAGCATACTACTTGCGAGTTCTCGTGCGAAATATGTTGATTTAATAGTTCTTAATCTAAATATTTGGAATAAGATTTGTAGTCAAAGTTTAAAATTTTGAATTAAGACATGTTGGAAGGTCTTATAATTACAATACCAAGGGAGTGATGAATCAGTGGATAGAACAACAACTTTTTGTGCACTAGATTTTCTCTTTTTCCACATGGCCGAAGAAACCTTTTTTTCCTTCAAACTTGCAGACTACACATAATACAAAATAAAATACAAGTAATTTCTTTTTTGTAGAATTCATTTCAAAGAATGAAAATACTTTCTTGAGCCAAAGCGTGTGCTCCCAAGCTCGATTTTGAGTTAATATACACATCCTACTGAACGGTGGACCTAGAATTTTTGTAAAGCATGAACAAATCACAAACTACCACTCTGAAAATGTTATTTTCCATCTATGTAGCCACATAATTCGACCAAAGCTATAAAAATGTGCTTCTCGCAAGCCCAAGCAAGCGAGTCCGGATAGGAGGACGCACTCACGCACACATTGCTGAGGATAGCATGATTTGTTATGGGTAAGATAATTAATCGATTTCAAAATCACGTTGTGATGAACTAGAGACATAATGGATCACTCGAGGGTAGCTAGATGGTGGATAATTGAAGGTATACATGTGATCCCCTACATATGCACATCCATACCGTATAACGAAATAATGGCATGTGTGGTTAACACCGGAGATACTATGGTGCTTTTGTGCCACGGATCATCGGCTATAGATCCATTGGATTGTCATCCGACATTTCGACATGTCATGGTGGGTTTAATGTGAGGTTAAGTTTTCGGTAGCGACTCTCATTATTCATGTTTTGTCCTCATGTTCTTCTTCTTTGACAGCACAACCATGAAGCGGCGCTTTGAAAACCTGCTTAGCAAGTCGTGAGTTTCCAGCTAATGTGTGTTAACATTTTATGTTTTGCTGGGTTGAGCCGTTCATATGGGTCCTTTAAAACTGCAATGTTTGTCCAAAAAAGAAACTTCCCTTCAAATATATCATTTGGAGAATTGATACTCATTGTGTTGTAAAGCTTATAATCACTAGTCAAAACCAAAATCAATCATACATCATACACGCATGAATCAGTATTGAGACTAAGCTAATTAGCTAAAGCACTTTACTATACCAATACTCCCAAGTCGTAGCTAAAGATGGTCTTTGGACAGACAAACACATCCACTCCACCACAACAAGGGATGAAAATCAGGGGCTGAGAGGCGAAAAGGACCTGTCCTGAGAAAGAAAACAAAAATGTATACGAAAAGAGAAAAAGAGAGGGCCCCGCCCTGGTACAGACGTCGACGTCACCTTACGCATGGCGTGGCAGGGGCACGAGCAGCACCACCACACACGTGCATGGCACGTGTGGAGAGCGCAAAGGATTTTCCTTGGCCAAGCCGGGGCAGTCCTTGGGAAGGTCAGCATTGCCTTTCTTTTACGAAGATATTTTTCTGCTTGTTTGTGTACGTTCCAAATTTGCAATTGACCGAATCGAAGATTTCTTCTTTCTGGAGTTTCGAATCTGAGGTTCAGTTTGTTCGAATTTTGCTATAGGTTTGTCTTCTGACAAGGTGGCAAATGCATGTAGAGTAGTTAGTGTGCACTTTGGAGCAAATTGCACGGATCTCCAACAATTGAGGACATAGTTGCAGAAACTAAAACTAATGAGGTAAGTTGCACGGAACTACAGAAAGTGGAAATGTAGCCTGAGCCCGTGTCTTTAAAATTTCAAAATCGGCACTTTTAAGTTTATAAAAATCGATAAAGCGCGGATGTAGATAGTTTAGAAGATGTACAAAGGTGCAATTTTAACCCAAAGTTCGTTATATTTTGGGCTACATAAAAAGACAAATGGGGCAAAAAATTCAATTTTTTGAAACTATGTACAGTGCAACACCCAGATTCATCCATTTGTCCTTTTTGCCAAGACCACAATACAACGAATTTCTAGTTAAAAAATTTCACACTTGTAGATCTTATCACTATGTACATGTGGAGATTTTCGCCGATTTTTGAAACGCAAAGTTGCAAATTTTAAATTTTTCAAAATGCGAGCTACATGTAGCCGAAAATACATCAATGTATGAGTTGCAATTTGGCACGCTTAGAGATATAGTACTAGGATTTTTTTCTTTTCTGGATTTGTTCAAACTAAAAAGTGTCAGTTTGATTTTTTTTAGACGAGATACATGGGGCTCGAGCTCCATTTGCACTTTCCGACCAAAACGTTCTATATTCTGACTGGAGGTAGTACCATGGTCGGACAACAACTGTCGCGGCCCAACAACCTGCCGCCGCTAGGGTGATACGAGCACGGCGTGTTCGAGTCCAGCTCTGCAAGGGCAGGGTTGGATGCGTGTATCGAATCTGCTCCTTCGCACCCGGTTATGTTAAGTGGGTTAACTGAGAGGTTTATGCTCGGTGCAACATGTATATCAAAAAGTTGTAATCCTCTACGACATTCCTCCGGAGCTGTAACTCTTTGCGAGACTATATAAGCCCAAATGTGAAGGGGTTGTGCAATTTGCTCTAAACTATGGATTTAGACACAATGCGGGTGTGGAGGAGGCTGAAAGTGGCATCTGTCTCTGAGGCAATGGAGCTGAGCTGAGATGTGTCCAACAAAATCTGCGGAGAGACACGCACGCAAGCCCGCCTTGCCTAGCTAAATATACTACGTAGGAGTGATGGGCCGCCTACGTGGGTCACTGGGTTGTATCGATAGGTTCGGTGGAGCTGTCTTTGCTCTCTCTGTTTCTATCCTTGCTATGGCTGCCATTGCCATACCTCGGCTCCACGCCTCCATTCCTCCTCCGACTGAGAGCACCACATCTTTTCATCTTTCTCCGCAAAAATTCAAGTTTATATAGATATGTAAACTGGAGCTGCTACGTACACACGCCGGATACCAACCTCTGAACCACGCACGTCACATCCTCCGTTTATATAGATATGTTGAACGTGGCCCTGTTCTTCTTTTTCCCGTTGTGCCGCCTCCGCCATCTCGTACCTCACTCTCTCCCTTTGGATGCCCACTCAAAACTCCTCGTCGGAGCTGGTGGTGAGGAGGTCGTCGTCGGAGTCGAGCCACCGCGCAGGCGGCAAGCCGGTAGCCGACGTGGCGAACAAGGTGTTGAGGCGGTACTGGAACTCAAGCTTGATCTGCTCGTCCCAGTACGTCGAGTTTGCCTAGTACCAAACGTCGTCGTACCGAGTTTGTCGGCAACGGCGTGTTGGCGCGTATGAGCTCGCGCGCCTCCGCCTCCGTGAGCAGACCCGCCCCTTGTTGATGCTGCGGCGGAGGTGGAGGCAGAGGCGGGGGCGGGCGGGAGGATGAGCCAGCTTCATGGTCGTTGGGCAACGACAGGGAGGCGCGGAGGCGAGCGTCGCGTATCAGATGCACATCCTGACGGTCCCTTCGGCACATCGTCTCCTCCCGGCGACGGACACATTCCTCCTCCGTCAGGGGAGCGTTGTTGTGCCGGGAGGCAGAGCTTGGTGGTGGAGAAGGTGCTGTGGTGGAGACGGCGAGGATCCTGCTCTATATAGCAGCCGGGAGATGAGCAGATGGCACCACCCACCCGCCCTGCCACGCATTTACGACGACGCTTCAAAAGACGTGTCTCCGTTAAAAGCGCCGTGGACCAGATGCTTCCTTGCAGAGAGGTGAAGCACCCCAACGCCAAAATAATATGGCAGGGAAATATACAACGTGTCAGAATTAATTGTACGACCTGACAGAGATGTATAGCGCCGCATGCAACGCAAGAGTCCACTGGATGGAGAGATAAAGCACACAGAGAAAGTAGTATGCACAACACGTATCTTTTTTACTAAATGGCCCTTAATCGGACAATCAGACAAATCTGGCCCTTCCCAAAACTTTCACGCAAGTATGGCCTTCGGCCCAAAACGTCATGTCATTTGGCGTTTCAAAAATATCAGAGCCTCTGGAAAAGTCAGAAAACGTCGTATAGTTTGGCGTATCCTGAGACCGAAAAACGCAAAAAATTCTAAGTCATTTGTGTAAAGCCAAATGAGATGGCTTTTCATCTGAGTAAAGCCAAATGATATGGCTTTTCTCCGGTTCAGAGACTCTGAGAATCTCAGAGAACGTCATATCAGTTGGCGTTCTCTGAGATTCTCAGAGCCTCTGACCCGGAGAAAAGCCATATCATTTGGCTTTACACAAATGACTTAGAATTTTTTTGCATTTTTCTGCTTTAGGACACGCCAAACTGTGTGACGTTTCTGAGATTTCTGGAGCCTCTGATATTTTTGAAACGCCTCAGCATATGACGTTTTGAGCCGAGGCCATATTCGCGCGAAAGTTTTGCGGAGGGACAGATTTGTCTGATTGTCTGATTAAGGACCATTTAGTAAAAAAGATACGCACAGCACAGGCACGCCAGTTGCAACTTCGCAGAAGCCTATGCGCGGCTCAAAGGCTAGATGTAGCTAGGGTTGCGTTGGTGGCAGAATCTAACCTCAAATGGATATACATGTTAAAATGGAAATATTCATGCTGGCAATGGGCCAGTAGTAGGAGTGGAGACCGGCAACAGTCAGCTTTGACTTCGGAGCATACTAGGCCATAGGGGTATTGTGTTCACGACGATATCGCAGCTCTCGCTGACCTCCATGCATGCTTCTCTACTTTGCCCGGTCGGTCGCCTTTGGCCTCCGGTGCATGCATTCGGATCCAAAGAAACCAATCAGGGACTGGGATTCAGTACCTTTCCTCGTGGTAACAAGTCCCCTCACATCCACCTTCCAATGCTCATCCAACGGATGAGATTGACTAAAAAAGTGAACTCAAAATTCAAATATTTAAAAAAAATCGAAAACAATCCAGCAAGTCATATATGGTCCTTTATGTATTCTGAGAAATTTGTGTGTCATTTGGATAGCCTGTTTATGAGTTAATAGCGTTTTAAGATTAAAACATGAAAAGCTATTTAATGATAAACCAATTATTCAAATGACATAAAATTTTATCAGAACACATAACGGACCATATATGACTTGCTGGATTTTGTTCGATTTTTATTGAAATATTTGAATTTTGTGTTCACTTTTTGGACAATCTCATTCGTTGGATGGACATTGTAAGGTGGATGTGGTGGCGCCAGCAGGGGGGCGAGGTGGGGCGGCCGCCCCCCCTCACCTTGGGCGAATTTTTTACCTATACTTATATGTATTCTGCCCAGCCCAAGTATACGTGAAACGGGAGGGATAAAAAAAGGAAAAACTGCTTGCTAGGTTCGATCAGCCTGGGACCGCTCGCTCGGTCGCTACTGCTAGGTTCCCCACGCCTGATTCCCCACGCTCGACTCGACCCCGCTGGCTCTGCCGCTCCGCCCTGCTCTGCTTGATCCGCCGTCGCCCGCCGGCCGCTCCTCGTTGCTACTGCTCGCTCCGCCCTTATGCTCAATCCGCGGCCGCCCGACGGCCCCTCCTCACAGCTACCTGCTCGCATCCTACTACATGGAGCACCTTCGCGAGCACCGGGCGTCACCGGGCGCCGCCGGCCCGCCCCGCCGTCCGCCTAGACATCGACTGCTCCAGGAGTCGGGCGACCAGCCGAACCTGAGCAGTAGCACACCGATTCCGCAGGTAGTTCCTAGTTCCCAGCTATTTCCCCTGTTTCATACTGCAATAGGCCAGTAGCTTCTGTTTCGATTTTAGTCGGCTATTTTCCTGTCAATCCAAGACATCCAGTACCGCATTAGGCTATGTTTGTTCTGTCAATACACTAGTTTAATAGTTTTGATCTGTTTTGTTGTTATTTTTGTTGTAGATTTGATAAACATGAAGAGAGGCAGTAGACATATTGCGGTGCTTTTCGGCAAATTTGAAGCAAAGAAATTTGCTTCTTCTGAATCCCCATCAGTTGTGCTTGATTTGCAAGCTGAAGGCACTCCAAGAAGTGGACTTTTGTTACCTTCAAACATAGCTGGTGAGTTATAATATTGTGAGACTTCGACTTATTTACATTGTTCTTTCCGTACACTTGTGGATTACATGTGTTGTAAAAAAAAATTCGCCGGTTACACACCCTTTGATAATTTCGCTCCGCCACTGTTCGCTCCCCCTCGTCTCAATTCCTGGCTCCGCCACTGTTCGCTCCCCTCGTCTCAATTCCTGGCTCCGCCATTGGGTACGACGTGACTGGCTAGAGGGAAGTCACCGAATGTCCAATCAGCAGGCAGTCCAGCATGCATCCGTGTGTATACCACTAACATCGTACAGTAGAATCTCAAAAGAAAAAACATCATAGAGTGCCATGGACATAAATCCAGCTCCAACACACGTTATCATTGATCTATTTATAAATTACTCAATACCACTAACATTTGTCTCTCTATCGCGCAAGTCGCGATCGGGCTAGCAACGCCATCTTGCGTACCACCGCACTAGCTGGGCGTGCCCAGAAGGGCGATAAATTTGGATCACGAAATTTAAATTATATTGAAAATTTGCCTCTGGAAAAAAACTGCCGAATCAGCCGTTTCTGTTGAGCCATCTTCGTATGAGCGGAAACTGGCTTGGCGGTGCTCTGCATGCGCGGGAGAAAACACGTCGCTTCGACAACACACGCCATATAACTTATCTTCCCCTTCCGCCCTATTCACTCCACTCGCTCGATTCCTCTCTCCAGCGTGGTGGAGCAGTAAAAGCTAGCGTGTGTAGCCCGAGACGATCAAGTAGCTATATAGCTCAGCTCAGATATATAGCTAGCTAGCTGCCGAAGCTATACGTGCAAAAGTCACAATGGCAGCCACCATGGCTACTGATAGCTACCGGCCGCGCGCCAACGCTGACTGGGCCGAAGCATACGCATGGCTCAAAGGCTACATGTAGCTAAAAAAAGGCTCTGCATTGGGTGGCAGAATCTGACCTCAAATGGCTAAATGTTAAAAAGGAAGATATATTTGTGCTACCAATGGGCTCGACACCGGCCAGCAGCCAGCTTTGACTTTGGAGTATAGGGGTATGTATCGGGAAAACTCATCGATGCACCTGGTTTTTTCAAAGATTTCGAAAATCGTGTTGCTGAGTTTCAAGAAACTCTGCCAAAAAGTATAAAGAGACATATACACATATTTACTGCGTATGCTCAGAATTTTCATTTAAAAATATGATGTATTTTGAAACACACAAAAAGTCAAAATTTTGGCACAAAATAAGAGTTTTTACTCCAGCCACAAGTTTGTTATTTCTATCTAGTACGTCCAAAATAAAACGCTTTGTTTAACGAAGCTTTGCACAAATATACTTGCCATGCATATGTATTTACGTTCAAAATATTGTTTTTTTAAGTTCAAAGTACCGTTTTAATTTTTTTTTGAACGAGCTCCTGAGCTCTGGTGCCACAAACCATTTTCTATATATCGTGTTGACGCATCACAAGTTTCGCTCGGCATACATGCTCTGAACCTCTGGTGCATGCCTTCGGATCCAAATCAATCAATTGCACTAGCAGCGATTGCCCTTGCAAATGCAAAGGGCGTCGTCTACATTGCGTTGAGAGTGCCTCCAATACAAAAAAATACGCGCAAGACCACAGTTTTCCTTCGGGATAGGATGCCTTTTTATCTATGAGAACTCGGCACATTCATATTGTATTGTGTTGTTATGTAGTTTAGTTCCAGAATACACAAATTGTGCATCTTCTTTTGTATGTTTTATCTTTTTTTGTATAAAGTAAAATTTCATTCCGAAATAAATCAAGGCTCAAGAAATTCTTCCCGCCTGCTTCCGAACAACACACACGCTTGGCACACACGAATAGACCAATCACGCGTGGCACACAAGCTGATGATTAGCACTAGCAATGAAGGTGACTCCGTAGTAGTACATGTGCTAGATCGAGACCACAAGTCCACAAGTACGGGTCTATATGAGTGATCGAGTGAGTGACGATGATCATTAAGCAGTCAGCTACCGTGAGGTGACGAGATGGACAGAGACAGGCAGCGTCCGGGCCGTTGCTTTCGGGCCCCTACAAGGACCAACGGCCCACGCCATCGATTTGTTACGCCAACGTTACTAGTACAAAACATTTGGTGACCGCAGCTTTAATGCGGCGTGTCCCCTGGCCAGACCGTCCATCTCGCATCTCGTCGTCACGCGCGCTGCATCGGCTCGGCATGCATAGATCGAAAACCTAGACGAGAAGAGAGTGTCTGCTGGATGCATGGCTCGCACAGGGCCGGCCTTACCTTCCCATTACACGGATCGATCAAGCTACAACCAGTTAGACATCACTAACTGTATGAAAGCTGAGCGATTTAGCGAGCTGAGAGCGATCGTGGTACTGTTCATCACTGTTCCTGCTACAGTATTGAACAGTAAAGCGCAGAGGGACCTGTTTGCAATTTTCAGAAAACTGAAGGTCTTTCTTGCAAAAACGCCACAACACCTCTCCTCCCTCTCCCTCTCTCTCCCGCGACGGCGGAAATCGCCGCCGCCGCCGACGCGTGCCGCCGCCCCTCCCCGGTCAGATCGAAGGCCAAGGAGCGCTCCGCCGCCGTCTCCTCCACTTCCTCGCCGCAGATCGGCCGCCGGGACGCCGCAGCCGTGCCGGATTATTCGCCGCCACGGTCGCCGTCCACGGCGATGGATTTGCTCGCCGCCGGTCGCCGCCGGCCGCTCCGGCGACCAAATGGTCCGGGCCGCCGCCCCTCCGGCTCAACTCCATCTCCTCTGGAGGCTCCGCACGGCCCCAGGCCGGCGCGAGCTCGGCAGCGCGGCCGCGGCCGCGTCCGCCGTCGCCTGGTGACGTCACGCGATGAAGTCACCGTGGGGCCCGTCTGCAGATTTTTACATTTTAAAATAATTGCAGGAAATGCTGGAATTTGACAAGTCCATATCTTTTAATGCGTAATTCAGAAAAATACAAATAACATACCAAAATTTGCAGAAAAATGAAAACTTTACAACTAACACATTTCCATGCATGACTAAACAACCGTAAATAATCTTACTTAGAAAAACTAATATAGCTTTTTTATATTAATTATGGAGCTTATGAAAAAACATTTCAAATTGCTGAATATTCAGACATACTAAAAACAACAAACTCTAATTCAGTATAAATATATTCTTTCAGTTTTTCCCGAAATTATTTTTCGAACCTAATTCTAACACATTTTCTCTAATTACAGTTAAAAATTCATGGCAACATAAAAACATATTTAAATACTTCAATTTGCTAAATATTCAATATTTTCTAAACTATATGAAAAATGCTCGGAAAAAATCAACGCTAACTATGTATGGCAAAACACAAAACATATTCCAACAATTCAAGATGGTCAATATTAAGATGCAATATAAATGAACTTTCACGAATTGTGGACTCGAATTTAAAAAATATGCATTAGCACTAACTACGCAGTTAAATTAAATATTTTTTTTGGAAAATAGAAGTTTATTTGGATATTTCAAATTGCTAGAATATTGGACGTACTACAAAATATGTAGACATGCTCACAAAAATAAATGATACTTATTAATGCCAAAATACAAACATTACTAACTATACTTTAAAATATATCAACATACCCACAAAAAAAATGCCAACTATTTACAGGAAAAAAAATGTTGGACCATTTTGAATTGGTGAATATTTGATTACAGAACAATACAAAAAAAAAGTAAATATCATATCTTTTGATCTGTATTTCAGGAAATTTCGAGTAATATACCAAAATGTACAGAAAAAAATAAACTACTTATTTATGACAAATTCATGCATGATTGAACAACTTAAAATAAGATTTGCCTACAATTACTACAATGCCACTTTTCTAAATTATGGTGTTTGTTCCAAATATTGCGGTTATGTGGTATTTGGACCCCATTTAAATTACTATCCATTTTGTAGAGTTTAAAACGAACTTCTTAATTTATCATGCCACATATGATGAAAAATGCAAATTATATATCAAAATGTTCAGCAAAAATATTTCTATCTAATTATGTCAAATTCATGCATGTTTAACAACATCACAATGGGCCCGGCCTGTCAGTGTTTCTTTCTTTTCGCGGGAATTTCCATAAAATGATAATTGCAGAAAACGAATAATGTTACAGGTTAAAAAATTTCAAATATTTCTACCGGAAAAAATATGGCCAATAACTCAAACTAATCACAAAAAAAGTGCTTACTAATTAGGACAAACTACAAACATATTTAAACATTCCAATTCAGTAAAAAAAATAAAAAAGAAAACAAATGCACTCACTCCAACTATATCAACAATTGTATGGACTTGAATTTTAAAAAAAACTGAACTATGGAATTCAATTTAATATATGAGCATTTCCATTCACTATGGACTTAAATTAAAATTTAATTTTAAAAAACATAATAAAACATTCCAATTTGCTTAAAAATTGGAAATATTCTGCACTATATGAACAAAACATTTCAATTTGGCCAAAATTTGAAAAAAAAAACAACCAACGCACTTGCTCCAATTATATGGACAATTACATGGAGTTGAATTTCACAAAACAAACTCTCTAATTATGGAATTCAGTTAAATAAATGTGCTTTCGCACTCATTATAAACTCACAACAATAAATATTACCGTCGAAATACAAACATGTTCGAACATTTCAAACCACTAAATATTTGAATATTCTACACAATATATCAAAAAAAAACTCACAACAAAAATGTTGCCTATTCATAACAAAATAAAAACATGTTTCCACACTCCAAGTTGGCCAACATTTTGCCGAACAAAAAAAAATATTTTACAAAAAAAAAAACACCAAGGGCGTGGCGTGACGCCACGCTAAATTCAACTAGTACAATACATAGGCCTCCTTGAATCTCAACCGGCAACACAAGATTGAGACTACGTTTACAATGCACATACAATGGAAATGGCGAGACATCAACAACAACTTGATCGTTGGAAGAGATAAAGCGAATCTAAAACTGGTTCTAAGAAACACGCTCACGGACAGAAATGAAAATCCACATCGACATGATTCGTTTTTGCGTGAAACAGATATGTCGAACCGATGTTGTCAAACCATAACACCCCCCTATAGCATTACCAAGAGCCTTAGACCCAGACTAAGTACTCGACTTTGAAAGTTGTGCACTGCTTACGAGCTCTCCAGGCCATCAGATCCCCTCCGTACAATATAGCTAGCGTATCCCCCGTAGATCGCCAATCATCCACATTGCTTGCCCAGGAAGCATCTGAGAATGCAGAAGGTAGTGTCGAGGAGAAGACTGAGACTGATACTAGGCAATACATCATACTCCCTCGTATTCAGGTCCCCTATTGAGAAAAAAATTGTTCCACAACACCACCAAAATAAGGCCCGCTAGAATTTATCACCTAACAAATCGTGCCCTACATTTACTCGTAGCCACATCCGTACTCTCCCCCCCCCCCCCCCCCCCCCCCCCCCCGCCT
The DNA here is from genome assembly GCA_947311845.1 of Poa pratensis. Taxonomy (NCBI): domain Eukaryota; kingdom Viridiplantae; phylum Streptophyta; class Magnoliopsida; order Poales; family Poaceae; genus Poa; species Poa pratensis. The sequence continues at coordinate 4,313,326 of CAMZMU010000034.1, read as the reverse complement.
CTACTAGCGATATTTGATTGGTTGAAACGACGATTAGCTTGCCCTCCTTAATAGCGGTATTTAACAGATAATCTAAACGTCATTTTGATTGATTGAAACGTACGGCGAGAGGAGCTCGGGTTGAGCGAGTAGTTATCAACCTTGGTCGCACTGTTAAGCCCGAAATACCGGAATGGAGTGAGTATGAATTTTACTAAAAGTACAAAAAGTAAGCTTAAAATTCTACAACTATTGACGCGAGTTGCACAAAACAAAAACTTTAGTGTACTCGTTAGCACAAATCCCTCAATTAGCTTACTTAACAATACATCTAACATATGAAGCCCACATCGTCGTTAGGGCCTATGTACGCCGCCGTCGTCGACACCCAGGCATGCGCGCCTCCACTTCACCTACATACCATGGTCGGACAACAACACGCACGGTTATTCGACCACGTGGACACGGACGACGCGACCAGACATATCTGATCTCATGTTAAGTGGGTTAGTTGAGAGATTTGTGCTCACCCAATGGTTGTTGTTAAGCCCAATTATTTAAGGATTGTGCAATTTGTCCACCTGAGCGCCGGGTACCTCTCAGAGACAACCGGATCGACACGGACCTGCAAGACCAAGTAAGATGGTGCCGTCCTGTGTGTTTCGGGAGAAGAACAGTCGCCAGAAGCAGTTCGATCTGTACGTCAAGCTAGCTAGCCAGGGAACATAGTCGTAGCCAAGCTAGACAAGTAGCCAATTCGTGCATGTCCACCTGATCGATCAACCTACCTGCTTTTCAAATACTCCTTCCGTTCTAAATTAGATGATTTCCGTTTGTCTAAATATGGATGTATCTAGACACATTACATGTATTGATACATCCACATGTAGAAAAATGGAAGTCATCTAATTTGGAACGGAGGGAGTAGCTTGTACGTGCGCATCTCGGCGATCTAAGGCTACCCATAGTGGGAGTAACATAGGTACTAGTAACATAAGTGCCACATAAGCACAAATGATGATGTGACATGCAATTAAAGAAGAGAGAGACGGTGGTGGTATCATAGGTAGATACCGTAACATAACGTATTTCAAGACAAGATGAGTCTATAGGCTAATAAATGCATGATTTTATCATACCACAAATATGTTACTACCCACAATAGAGTTAGTAACATAGACTAGTATCATATGCATGATACTAGTGTATGATACTCCCCACTATGATTAGTCTAAAGTTTGTATGTGGGATGCAAAACATTATATGTTTCTTCTTTATAATCAACAACAGTCATGCAGGCAAGCAATTTGAGAGGCAATCTTCAATCATGGATAAGGAGGATAAAAGGAAAAATGACATAATCGATATGCAGGGATGACCAATGAAGAAAAATAAAAACATTAATGATTAATCTATACCAAGAGGACATGTGACATTATATCAAGTTATCACAAAGATAAAAAATGTACAAACATAAAGTTTTAACCATTGAGTTATTTTACTGTTGTGTCAACTTGATACTCACCCGAGAAACAAATAATATTATTCTACGTAGGTCATTTGACTTTGGGGGTAAATCTGAATTGATTTTAATCATAATTTATTCTTTCACTCCCGTAGTCTAGGTATACTAGGCAATGCAAGCCCCATCCTACAGCGCAGCAACCTAGGAGCGTTTCCGTATTTCAACGTGTGGTCGCCTCTTCTACTTTGGACGATGGATCCATGCTTTACTGTTTGTTGTTCCTTCCCGGACTCCGCAATGATGAGTTTTGCAGACCTCCGCATAACTCGTGTATCGGGGTCACGAGCCATTGAAATCCTTCCTGGACCACAAAACAACATGTTATAGCCACGAAAATGGCCAGAAATCCCCGAAACGCTGAGTTTTGACAACGCCAGCAAATTCGTGTATCAGGGTCATGGGCCATTTAAAGATACCCCAGACCCCAAAATTGTGTGTTATAGCCCACGAAAATGGTCAGAAATGACCAAAATGACGAGTTTGATGATGTCAGCATATTCGTGTATCGGGGTCACTGGCCATTGAAAGCTGCCCCGGAACCCAAAATTGTGTGTTATAGTCCACGAAAATGACTAGAAATGACCTACATGACGAGTTTTGGCGACGTCAGCATATTCGTGTGTCGGGGTCACGGGCCCTTGAAATCGGTCTCAGACCCCAAAAAAAGATGTTATAGCCCACGAAAATTACCAGAATTGCCCAAAATGACGAGTTTTGACAACATCGGGAAATTCGTGTATCGGGGTCACGGGCCATTGTAATCGGTCTCAGAACCCAAAACAGTATGTTATAACCCACGAAAATGGACAAAAATATCCGAAATGCTGAGTTTTGACAACGCGAACAAATTCTTGTATCAGGGTCACGTGCCATTTAATTAAGGACAGGACTAGGGGCGGCGCCGCACCCTGGTCTTGCCGTGCGGCGGTTTCCCACTAATCGCTGTGACAGGCTGACGCCTCGCATGCATACGTCAAGCACTGTAAAAGGCTGCATGTTGTCTCTCGCATGGCGCACCGAACTGAGAGAAAAGGCTGCACTTTGCAGCATAGTAGCGCGAGCCTATATTAAATTACCTAACCTCCTAGGCCAACGAATTAAGTGCTAACTAGCTAGTAGCACCAACTAATTAACTCAGGAGGGTGCACCCAAATATTGTATCGTGTGTGCCCAACTAGGTTTCTCAGCGCATCTACATGGTTGGTTAGAAATAGATATCGGGTTTCAAAAAGCTTCCAAATTATTTAGAAACAACTGCCATATTATTTAGAAAAAACTACTCAGATTTTTATCGGTTGTCAATTTTTGTGAAAATAACTTCCATATTATCGTAATAGCTTATCACCCCGAAGCTACTAGGCCAAGTTTTTACAGTGTAGTACCAGATTGTTTAGCATTACATATCTGGTTATTTAGCCTTAATAGCTATAAGGCCAAGCTTTTACAGTGTAGCTATCAGATTGTTTAGCAGTGCCTACCAGGTTATTTAGCAATAGCTACAAGTCCAAGTTTTTGCAAGGTAGCTACCAGGTTATTTATCAGTACCGGGTTATTTGTCAGCAATAACTACCGGCCAAACTTTTACAGTGTAGCTATCAGATTGTTTAGCCGTAGTTAACGGGTTATTTAGCAATAGCTACCAAGCCAAGTTTTTGCCGCGTTTAGCTGTACCTACCGGTTTATTTTGCAGCAATTGCTACCAGGCCAAATTTTTGCTGCGTAGCTACCCGATTGTTTGGCGGTGCCTACTGGGTTATTTAGCAATAACTATTAGGCCAAGGTTTTGAAGTGTAGCTACCAGATTGTTTAGCGGTATCTACCAGGTTATTTAGCAATAGCTATCAGGTTTTTGAAACAATTTCCACATTATTTAAAAATAGCTATGAATTTTTTACCAACAACAACTACTCTCTCCTATCCATATTAATTGTCCCATTTGTGCAGTATATAAATACTTAAGCTCATAAAGATGAGGGCAACCTAAAATATTGATGTGGATATCTGGCTATTCGGTTCTAGTTACTAATTTTTTACTAGTGTACATTACTTGACAAATTAAAAGCCTTGTGCCCACTAATCAATTTTCTAACACTCACTTAAAATCAACACATGTTTGTGAGCATCAACTAGATAGTAGTCTGTACCTCGTTTAAATTTAGATAAGACGACCAAAGCCAGCATGCCTCGTATTAGAAAAATAATACACGTGAGTAGACGGGTCAAATCTGGCACGTCCGCGCTGATCCGACGTACGCGTACGGCCGCCGCACGCGGATGACAACCATGCGGCGCTGCTAAGTACTCCCTAGATCTCCTAGACGATCTCATGGATGCTCTTCGGCTACGCATAGTTTCTTCGCGTTCACGCTAGTGGAAAAAGGGCAAAAGGTTTCGACCTTTAGTACCGGCTCTCTTAGGAACCGGTACTAGTGGGTTCGATTTTTCACTTTTCCAACGGGTAGGGACCTTTAGTCTCGGTTCCAGACAAGAACCGGGACTAAATGTGCCACTAGTAGGAAAAGGCTTATAGGTGGATCTCCTTTTTGTGGCGCACCAAATAGGCATGCGCCACAGAAAATATTTCTGTGGCGCATTGTTTTGCATGCGTCACAGAATTTCAAAATTCTGTGGCGCACGGAAACCTCATGCGCCACAGAAATGTGTATTTCTGTGGCGCAGGCGCATGTAGCTTTCGTGCGCCACAAAAATGTAACTTTTCTGTGGCGCATATAGTTACATGCGCCACAAAAAAGTCAGATCCAGATCCAAATTCTCTCTGCCTTATCCTCTCACGTGGACACGCACAGCCAAAACACGTATGCATTCTTTTCTCGCTCGCTCTCTCTCTCTCATTCTTTTCCCCACCCTCCTCTCACAGCCACACACGACCCGCGAGCTAGGAGTATACGCCGCCGCCGGCCAGCTCACAGCTCCCAGCCCTGCGCCCCGCCCCGTGACCTCCTCCCATTCACTACAAGAAATGTGCTAACTTATGACCTTTTGACCGTGACCCTGAAAATATTGGTCATAGATCTATGACCATTTTACACTAATTGGTCATGCCCCATTTTGGAGGCTTGAAATCTTAAAATTTAACGACCAAACGTGTCAAAAAGGTCATAGTGTCCTTTCATGGATTGGTCATAATGTAGATATCAATAATTTAGAACCTTTTATTATCAATTTAAATGGTTACTCTCAGCCAACTCAGCAGCTTCGTCTACGTGTCACTGCTTATGTGTTATTTTCGCTTACGTGTCACTGCTTATGTGTTATTTTCGCTTACGTGTCATTGCTTATGTTTCATTTTCGCTTAGCCTGACATGTGGGACCCACGCAGATATATGGGACCCATGCTCTGACATGTGGGTCCCACCCTTACCCCGCCTGACATGTGGGTCCCACGCTAACCCCACCCATCCTGACATGTGGGTCCCACGCTAACCACAGCACACCCATCCTGACATGTGGGTCCCGCCCTTACCCCACCACACCCATCCTGACATGTGGGTCCCACCCTTACCCTACCCCACCCATACTGACATGTGGGTCCCACCCTTACTCCACCGAGCCTAACATGTGGGTCCCACCCTTACCGTGCACATCCATCCTGTGGACAAGTGGGACAAGCCCCGCCCAGCAAGACATGTGGGACCCGCGACAAGCGCGTGCAGCACCCATCCAAACCGCGTCTAATATTTCGCAAAAATAGTGCTGGAGCCGGGAATCGAACTCCAGACCTCAACTTCGTTCCCGTCGTGCCTTACCAATAGGCTATTACCGTGGTAATGTTAGAATAGCGAAGCATACCCATATAGATTGTTCATCCTGTCTGGGTTCGGAAACAGGCCTTGGCCCATGAGGGAAGGTAATGGGCCAGCTCGTTTTTTTCCTTCTTATTATTCTTTTATGCTTTCTTATATTTCTTTTGATTTTGAACTCCAAATGAAACCAAATAAATTTTGCATTGTTTGTAAATATGCACTCTACAATTATAGATTATTATGGACTGTTTCTTTTCAAAATAAAATAACAAAATACCATGAACATTATATATTGCTTTATATAGGGTTTTGAAGATTGTTTAAAAAAAATGATTATTCTTTTAAATTCAATATATTTCTAAGAACAATTTCTCAATATATTTCCCATGTTCTGAGTTTATTATTTTGATCGTGTCATGTCATGACGCTACGCGAAGGTTTTCCATTTATTTGATTTTTTTGAATTTCGTATGCTTGTTTGAAAATCTAGTCGAAGTCTCGGTCATGACCGTTCGTGCGTACTGATTGAATCATGCAAATATTTTTGTGTATCTATGATGAAATGACTGGTTGTGAACCTATAAATGAAATTCCTGAAAAATAACGGGCAAGATATATAGCACTTGTAGTTCAAATTTTGGCCATTTCCAGCTGAATCGGCAGGAAACCGTTTAATTGACCGGAAAATGGTAAAAAGCTTAGAAATGAATGCTTTTTGGTGATTGTACATAGAATAATATCTACTATGTGAACAATTTTTATCGGTTCCATTTTGGACGACTCTCTCGGTAGCCGCTTCACAAAAAGTCGGGCTATTAGCACTTTAAAAATGAAAAGTAAATTTTTTTGTGAAACATGTCAAAATCGCTGGTCGGCAAGATTGTTTGCCATACCACAATGCACACATGTGCCAAATTCGGGCATATTTCGACAAACTATGTCATGTATGTGGCCAAAACACTGCTTGTTAGACTTGAAAGCTATGAATGTCTATACATGATAGCAAGTTTCTGGGAACACATTTTCAATAAAACTTCTGAATTGCAAGTTTATATTTTTTTATGGTAACTAGGTCACATGTCATGACGCTACGGGACGGTTTTCAATTATTTTGATTTTTATTGAATTTTGTATGCTTGTTTGAAAATCTAGTCGAAGTCTCCGTCATGACCGTTCGTGTGTAGTGGTTGAATCATGCAAATATTTTTGTGTATCTATGATGAAATGACTAGTTGTGAACCTAGAAATGAAATTCCTGAAAAATAACGGGCAAGATATATAGCACTTGTAGTTCAAATTTTAGTCATTTCCTACTGAATCGGCACGAAACCGTTTAATTGACTGGAAAATGGTAAAAAGCTCTGAAATGAATGCTTTTTGGTGATTGTACATAGAATGATATCTACTATGTGAACAATTTTTACCGGTTCCATTTTGGACGACTCTCTCGGTAGCCGCTTCACAAAAAGTCGGGCTATTAGCACTTAAAAAATGAAAAGTGGATTTTTTGTGAAACATGTCGAAATCGTTGGTCGGCAACATTGTTTGTCATCCCACAGTGCACACATGTACCAAATTCGGGCACATTTCGACAAACTTTGTCATGAACGTGGCCAAAACACTGCTTGTTAGTCTTGAAAGTTATGAATGTCTATACATGATAGCAAGTTTCTGGGAACACATTTTCAATAAAACTTATGAATTGCAAGTTTATATTTTTTTATGGTAACTAGGTCACATGTCATGACGCTACGGGAAGGTTTTCAATTATTTTGATTTTTATTGAATTTTGTATGCTTGTTTGAAAATCTAGTCAAAGTCTCCGTCATGATCGTTCGTGTGTAGTGGTTGAATCATGCAAATATTTTTGTGTATCTATGATGAAATGACTAGTTGTGAACCTAGAAATGAAATTCCTGAAAAATAACTGGCAAGATATATAGCACATGTAGTTCAAATTTTAGCCATTTCCAGCTGAATCGGCAGGAAACCATTTAATTGACCGGAAAATGGTAAAAAACTTAGAAATGAATGCTTTTTGGTGATTGTACATAGAATGATATCTACTATGTGAACAATTTTTGCCGGTTCCATTTTGGACGACTCTCTCGGTAGCCGCTTCACAAAAAGTCGGGCTATTAGTACTTTACAAATGAAAAGTGGTTTTTTTTGTGAAACATGTCAAAATCGCTAGTCGGTAACATTGTTTGCCATACCACAATGCACACATGTGCCAAATTCGGGCACATTTTGACAAACTATGTCATGGATGTGGCCAAAACACTGCATGTTAGACTTGAAAGCTATGAATGTCTATACATGATAGCAAGTTTCTAGGAACACGTTTCAATAAAACTTATGAATGGCAAGTTTATATTTTTTATGGTAAGTAGGTCACATGTCATGATGCTATGCAAAGGTTTTCAATTATTTTGATTTTTATTGAATTTCGTATGCTAGTTTCAATATACGGTCAAACAGGGTTAAAATACTGTCAAAACTTTTAAACCCAATCATTAGATTATTTGTTCATAAAATATGGTCTAAAATGTTTGAATGATGAACTTGTGCCAGTTTAGGACAAAATTGTGGTAGTTACTTAATAAAAACTCCATTATTTAAACTCAAAAAGTAAAAATTTGGTGCAGCCAATCAGATGGCAGAAAACAGCCACCCACGGATCGTTCATCAAACCGTCCACGCTAGAACCGACACAACGATCCAGACCGTCTATATCCTATCAGGAACGAGAGACGCGAGAGGTCCAGATATTTTGGACGCACTCACCCTGTCACCCACCTCCTCGATCCAGAATCCAGATCTCCACCTCCCCACCTCCGTTCTCTCTCCACCTCCTCGATCCAGATCTCCACCACCGCCACCTCCGCTCACCGCCACCACCTCCTCCCCCAGCTCCGAGCCCTCCAGCGACCTCACGCGTCAGATCGACCGCGCCTGCATCAGCCTCGCACCTCCAGCGACTCGCGCGACCCATTCTTCTCATCCCCAGCGAAACACGCACGCCTCTTCGCATCTCACCTCGATCCCCTTCTCTCTCTCCCGGCCCCGGAACAGCGGCCGCCCTTTCTGTCTCCACCCTTTCCATCCTCCGCCGCTCGCCACAGTCTACTCCACACACGCCGGCACGCCACCCTATTACCTCCACGCTGGCGAGCCACCCCTCTCTATCCACTCCCCCTTATCAAGGCGGATCCAGATTCAAAATCATGCGCCGCCGCTTCCTCCACGCACAAGAGCCTCCGCCCTCTGCTGCTTCCGGCCGTGTCGTCGGTGACGGACGGACCTGCGCCAAGGACGGCTACCACGTCGCTCTCCAGGTATGTATGTGCGGAAACCACATCGCCGGTGTGGGTTTCGTACACCGGGATCAGTGTTTAGGTTCAACAAATCCCGCTTGATTTCGCTATCCAGCTCTTGAGGAAGCTTCATCTGCTTCTTTGTCTTTCTTTTGCAGCTCAATACTCCCACCTCCACGACCTGCTGCGGCTGATATCCAACCACAAAGACTTCCTCCACGACCACCGACAATGGACGGCCCTGGCGCCATCGACCTCGACAAGATGGCCTCCGCGCGCGTGGTGGCCGACACAGGCCTCTGCACGTGACGGCGAACCACATAGTGCTGACGCAGCAAAGGAGGGCATCGTCTCTTCCGACGTGCTGCTTTCGCCGCCGGTAAGAACCCTCCCCCCGTCCCCCTCTCTCTCTACCACGCTTGCATGACACTGCCCTGAGTGGGGCGAAAAACTACGATTTAACCTGCAGTACGGTTCGATCCAGCATCTGTTTGTCATCAGATTTGGTTTCACTACACATTCTTCCTTTTTAATCAAACACGATTATGCTGCTATATACTACCTGCGTAAGACAGTTGCATATAATTTTTCTACCATGCCCGTTTTTGGTCAGCCTCCTAATAAATTACATGACTGACCTTGACCATGCTTCCAAAAGAATTCAGTGTGCAATCCTCGACAGCCAGCCGCCGATGCTCGGAAATTTCACTCTAGCTAGGATTTCATGCTCATGAAATTACAATGATGTGCCCTTGAAGCTTTTGTTACCCTCTCGACCCATTGTTTGCTCCTTTTGGGAGCATATAATTTCATAGTCAACTATAGTCTGCGCCTGTGTTAGATTTGGTTGCCTGGTTGTGTAATTTTTGTATTGTAGGTCATTGATGGGGTGAGTGATTCAGTTCTGGTTGTGTCAAAAATATACTATGTGTCATGCTTAGTGTTTACTGGACATGTATGTTTAAATTTTAGTCTAAATGAGTAGTTTTTTCTTTAGTGTTTTGCATCTGTCTCGTGGTAATTACACCTTTTGCTTGCTGTTGTGCTAATTCCTAAACTTGCCATCCATATCTTGTCCTTCGCTAGATGCAGCTCCAGTTAATTAGTATGGTTCAAATTATTTCTCATGCCCTCTCATGCCCTTCCAGGAGTGAAGATGGACAAGTACCTGGAACAAGCTGGCCTGCTGGAAGTCACCTACTTCCACAATGACAGAGGCAAGAAACTCCAGTGTGCCATCATACTTTGCTTGCTAGATAGCCTTGTTGATTTGGGCCTTGGTTGTGTGTCCTTAAGGGTTCAACGTTAGTATATTTAGCATACTTATTTCAGGTTTAGATCGATGCATGCTACTTATGTATGCATGTAAATACATCATATTTGCGATGGAAAGCACCATATTTAACTAGATTGATCTGTTCAAAACTTCAAATTATACCAGGAACCTGTTTAAATGTATTCAACTATATAAAATTAGTTCGTCATATCTGCTATTGTTACACTGTCGAAGTCATGAATTTCCTGAACTGGTGCATGTATATATCTGGGTACTAGTCAATTAGAAACATCTTTATCTAGTCGTGTGTCATCAGAAGATTTGTTATACATATTCACTGAGATTGTTCTTCTCATATGTTGTTCAAGAAAATGTATATGATTTCTATTCTTGACATAAAAAGAAGAGCTAAATTACTTCTACGTCCTATACAGATGCCATCTCTGTCTGGCAACATATGCCTCTTGTGTAATGTATGTGTGCTATCTTTCTGCATTTTATAGCTACAACTGTAATGCCAATGCTACCACTGAAATTCTGCTTTGATGTTCATGTAGACTACGACAAGAAACTCCAGCAGACTATGGTGGAGATGTTCTCGCTGAAGTTGGCCAGTGCCACCTATAGCAAAGATCAGCAGGATGGTTTCCATCCTAGGTAACTGCTTCACGAAGATCATCAGCCCCAAAGTACATATACTGTGTATACTGCGGGATGGTCTCCATCCTAGACTTGTTCGCTGCTATTCATGGAGCTTCACAAATTGATAAGCATGCTGAAAGTTTAGTTACTGGTAATTTCATGTGTATTACTTTTGTAGGTTGATTTGCTGGTTCTTTTTTCCATTATTATGCTTTTATAGCTGTCTCTAATACCATCTATTGTGTATGTAGATTGCTGTACGGTAAATATAAATCAGAAGTACTCCCTCTTGGAATTGAAGGCTGCTGCTGGGACAGCAGCTCAGAAGAATCCTGGAGATGTGCACCGCAGTTTTAGAAGATCATGTTTAGTGCTCGTGTATCTGTTCTTGAATGTTTGTACACTTGTTGGAGCTAAACTGTAATTAGACCTGTATCTGCTTTTGTGAATATATGATTGACTCATTTTATGCTAGAGAATTATTAATTGTTTGCAGTTGTAATATGTGAAATTTAAACCTGTGAATTTAAAAGGCAAACGTTCTAGTGGCCCATGTAATATTTGGGCTTTACATAGGCTACGGCCCAAATGAGTCAAACTGGAAACATTGTGTATTTCAAAAACAGAGCCTGTTCGAAATTGAGAATAAAAGGGCCACGGCCCAAATATTAAAAGGCCAAAATAGCTGGGCTTGGCCCATATTGCTGCTAAATATTCTGCGAAAAATATATATTAAATGGGCCGAATTATTGGGCCAGGCCCATATAGAGGGCGGAACTGGGCTGGGCCGATTCTAATTTACGACCATTTCATTTGGTCACAATTTTGCCATGTCAGCTCTGCCACGTCGGATCTGACTGGGACTCGCCATGTCAGCTACGCCACGTCAGCTCTGCCACGTTGGATCTGACGTGGACTGGCCAGATTGGTAGTGACCAAACCAATTGGTCATAAAATTTGTGACCTTTGTTTTTGGTCACAATTGTCTATGACCAATCCCAAAAAAAGGCCGCAAATGACCATTAGTGACGCTCATCTTTTGACCAATCGTTTTTTGTCACAAAAAGGTCACAAATGGCAGTTCATGATTGCTGCGTCCCCATGGACTGGCGGCGACCCGTCCCACCGTCCCCATGGCCTGGCGGCGACCCGTCCCACCGTCCCGCAGATCTGAATCGACGACGGCCGGTAGCCGCCCTGCCCCGATCCCGCTACGCCCAGCCTCCATGGCTTGGTCGTCACGCGCAGAGGCAACAACGCGCCCTTGAGCTTGCGGAACGCGTCGACGGCGACGCGCCGGAGCTCGCGGCGACCTTCTCGTCGAAGGCGTGCTGCGTCCAGTCGAAGTTCTGGTGCATGTAGGGCACGAGCAGCCAGTCGGTGAGCGGGTAGGTTGCGCCGGCGACGAGCCAGGAGGAGGCGGGCATCATGCCGGCGACGGCGCGCTGCTGCAGGCCGGACATGGAGCCCGGCCAGGCCATCCGATGCAGACGTCGGTGAAGGCGTCGGCGGCCCCTGAAAGACAACGCGTTGACCGCGCGGGTCGTGCTCCACTGATATTTTTTTAAATCTGGAAAGGATTTCTGTGGTGCATGCAATAGGGTGCGCCACAGAATCTTATTTCTGTGGCGCATATGATTGGTGCGCCACAAAATTTTAATTTAGTGACGACAATTCTGTGGCGCACCCAGCAAAGTTGCGGGTGGGTGCGCCACAGAATTCCAAAAAGGTGCGCCACTAAAAGGCGTTTTCCTACTAGTGTGCACCACATGCGGCCGCAGAGCCGGGGGGCCCGCGCGAGAACCTTTAGTCCCGGTTCTAGGCTGGAACCGGGACCAAAGGTGGACCTTTAGTCTCGGTTCTTGGCTGAAACCGGGACTAAAGTTCTTCCTATATCATCTTCCACCTCGAGCCAGCCAGCTTCATTTTTCCAGCTCGAGTTTCATCTCCATTTTCTCTCCATTTCCCCTCCCGAGGTCAAGTTCGTCCCCATTTTGTTCATCATTTGTCAAGATTGACGGCGCCCCATCTATCCAAGGGTTAGCACAGCTTCATCCTTTCTTCCGGCGCTCGTTTCGTTGCTTATTTAGCTCATTTCTCATATTTGTAGTGCTAGCTACGTGTTTGATGAAATGACTAAGTTAGTGATTTCATTTGAGCTCAAACTAAATTATGATTTGTGTGTTTTAGTGTCGTCCCGTCTCCGTCCGTCGATCGCCCGCGCCGTCCCGTCACCGGCACCACCTCGGTGAGCCTCTTTTTCTATTTTCTATCCTAAAAAATCTTAGGTGTATGATTTAGAAGCATAATTATTATTTGTATAATTTTATTAGTTGTATAATTGTTTGTTATATATATAGTGTCATGGTTTTGACATCTGTCCACACCGGCTCTCGTCCGCTCTATTATTCGGATGTGGTATGATTGTTTGTTATAACTATATATATGTTTCGTTTCGTGTTTATCGCAATCATCACTAGTAGGAAAACGGCTTTTAGTGGCGCACGTTTTTGGAATTCTGTGGCGCACCCGCAACTTTGCTGGGTGCGCCACAGAATTGTCGTCACTAAATTATAATTCTGTGGCGCACCCAGCCCGTGCGCCACAGAAATACCCAGATTTTTGTGGCGCACCAGGCCTCCGTGCGCCACAGAATCTCGTTTTCAGTTTAAAAAAAAATACGGCTGCCGGGCAGCCGCAGCCCCACCCCACTCCCCGCCGCCCGTGCCCACTCCCCGCCGCCGCGGTGGAGGTCGGCCCTCCGCCTCCAGGGCCCTGCTGCGCGCCGTCGCGGAGAAAGTGAAGGCGAGTGAAGCTGCAGGCCATGGGCCAACCGAGCACAGATCAAAATCAACACCTTCCACTAATCTCCCACCCATTCGAGCTGAATCAGATCGAACTTTGACTCTTTGAGGCGACAAGATCCATAGATCCTGTGAACTTAGAAGACGCACCCTCGAATCGAGACCGAGCACGAGAGGCGCGTGCGACCATGTTATTCTTCTTCGTGGGCGGCGTGGAGCAGGGGGCGGGGCGGGTGCTCAAGGAGGTGGCGGGCCGGTGCCTGCGCTGCGGCGGCGCAGCCGACCTGGTGGAGACCGAGAAGGTGCTCAAGCTCTTCTTCGTCCCGGCGTGGCGGTGGAAGGGAAAGGACCCCGCCTACCTCTGTCGCGACTGCGGCCTCCTCGCGCCGGGATCCCTCGGCGGCGAGCCGGGGCCGCTCCTCCCCCGCGCGGAGCAGTGCGTCGCCGGCGACCGCCTAGAGGAGCAGAGAGCAGAGAGCACAGCACGAGAGAGGAGGAGCAGAGAGCACAGCACGGTGTGCGCGTGGAGAGAGAACCAGCAGCGTACGTGGTGCGTGTGGGGCCTGTGGGCATGTGGGTTTGACCAGAGTGGAGATCTAGATCTGGATCGGATCTGATAAAAAAATAGCTATCTGTGGCGCATGTGGTCACATGCGCCACAGAAATGCGACTTTCTGTGGCGCATCTGACCACATGCGCCACAGATGACATTTCTGTGGCGCATCTGACCATTTCTGTGGCGCATCTGGTCAGATGTGCCATAGAAGTCACATTTCTGTGGCGCATGTTGGGGTGCGCCACAGAAAGCCAACTTTCTGTGGCGCATGTAAATTTCGTGCGCCACAGAATTTTAAAATTCTGTGGCGCACTCAGAAACATGCGCCACAGAAATAATTCTGTGGCGCACGGATTAAGGGTGCGCCACAGAATCATCTTCTACCTATAAGCTTTTCTCTACTAGTGCATGCCGACCAACTTGACATAGATATATTTTTATCTAGAGGTAGTTGAACCGGAAATTCCAACCGACCCTATTATCGAGTTTTTTGAAAAAGAAAACAATGATTTGAAAGAAAAATTGAAAAGAAGTGAAGATCTTCGTCTCCAATGCTTAGAAGAGAAGATGAAATTGGAGTTCAAGTTTGCCGCCATCGTCGATGATCACGAGATCAAGATGGAGGCAATGCGCTTGGATCACGAGATCAAGATGAATGCAATGCGCTTGAAGATTAAAAAGATTAGAAAATATGCCATTAGTCAAGAGGCTTGGTATCATTATGCTGTTGGTTCAATAATTACCTTAGTTGCGATTCTGATCGCATTTCTTGTTGGATTTAAATTCTTTAGATAGTTGTATGTTAGTTTCAATTAATGTATGTTTATGAGAACTATGTATTAGATTTGGTCACTACTCTACTTTGCTTGATGAACTTGTATTAATTAATTTGGTCACTTATCTATTCATGATCGATGTAGTATATATATATAATGGTTTTTGATATACTAATATAATGCAGATGAGACGACAATGGATGTACGGTGACCGACGCTGTCCCGAGTTCATTAATGGCATGCATGATTTTCTCCGTGTGGCTGAGACAAACAAGCGGACGAATGGTTTTATATGTTGTCCATGCAGTGTCTGTAAGAATATGAGTGATCACTCTAACTCAAAAGTCCTTCACGTCCACCTGTTGCAGAATGGTTTCATGCCTGGTTATTATTGTTGGACCAAGCACGGAGAAAGAGGGATTATAATGGAAGACAATGAAGAAGAAGAGGATAATGACAACTATCCTATGTTCGATGAACACGGTGATAGGGAAGACGAAGTTGAAGAAGATCCCATTGTTGATGAACCCGACGATGATCTTCGTCGGGCCATTCGTGATGCACAAATGGAATGTGGAAGTGAAAACGAGAGGTTGAAGTTGGAGCGCATGTTAGCTGATCACACCAAATTGCTGTATCCAAATTGCGAAAATGGCCAGAAAAAGTTGGGTAGCACACTAGAATTGCTACAATGGAAGGCAGAGAATGGTACTTCTGACAAGGGATTTGAAAATTTGCTGAAAATATTTAAGAAGATGCTTCCAAAGGATAACGAATTGCCCTCTAGTACGTACGAAGCAAAGAAGGTGGTCTGCCCTCTAGGCTTAGAGGTGCAGAAGATACATGCATGCATTAATGACTGCATCCTCTACTGCGGTGAGTACGAAAATTTGAATGCTTGTCCTGTATGCGGTGCATTGCGGTATAAGATTGGGCGAGATGACCCTGGTGATGTTGAGGGCGAGCACGGTTGTCCAAGGAAGAGGGTTCCTGCCAAGGTGATGTGGTATGCTCCTATAATACCACGGTTGAAACGTTTGTTTCAAAACAAAGAGCATGCCAAGTTGTTGCGATGGCACAAAGAAGACCGTAAGAAATACTTGATGTTGAGACACCCCGCTGATGGGTCGCAGTGGAGAAAAATCGACAGAGAGTTCCCGACATTTTCAGATGACGCAAGGAACTTAAGATTTGGTCTAAGTACAGATGGCTTTAATCCTTTTGGAGAGCAGACCTCCAGTCATAGCACTTGGCCTGTGACTCTATGTATCTATAACCTTCCTCCTTGGCTGTGCATGAAGCGGAAGTTCATTATGATGCCAGTGCTCATCCAAGGCCCGAAGCAACCTGGCAACGACATTGATGTATACCTGAGGCCATTGGTTGAAGAACTTTTACAATTGTGGCGTGAAGAAGGTGTGCGTGTGTGGGATGAGCACAAACAAGAGAAATTTGACCTACGAGCGCTGTTGTTTGTAACCATCAATGATTGGCCTGCTCTTAGTAACATTTCAGGACAGTCAAACAATGGATACAATGCATGCACGCACTGTTTAGGTGAGACTGAAAGTATACATTTAGGTAACAAGAATGTGTACCTGGGCCATCGTCGATTTCTTGTACCCAACCATCCCTTAAGAAAGAAAGACAAACATTTCAAAGGTGAGGCAGATCGTCGGCCGAAGCCTACCCGCCCTTCTAGTTCTGTTATACATGATATGGTCAAGGATTTAAAAGTAATCTTTGGGAAGGGTCCTGGCGGTCTATCTGTTCCGAATGACGCTCTCAACCACGTACCCATGTGGAAGAAGAAATCTATATTTTGGGAGCTGCCCTATTGGATAATGCTAGAGGTTCACTCTGCAATCGACGTGATGCATGTGACAAAAAATCTTTGCTTGAACCTGCTAAACTTCTTGGGCGTGTATGAGAAGTCAAAAGATACACCGGCAGCAAGGCAGGCCCATCAACGTATGATGGAACGAGACGGCGCTCATTCAGAGAATCATCAAGGTCCTGCGAGCTACGCTCTGACGAAAGAAGAGAAGAAAATATTTTTTGAATGTCTTCGCAGTATGAAGGTTCCATCTAGCTTCTCGTCGAATATAAAGGGAATAATAAACATGGCAGAGCTAAAATTTCAAAACCTAAAGTCTCATGACTGCCACGTGATTATGACACAATTACTTCCGGTTGCATTGAGGGGGCTTCTACCAAAAATGTTCGAGTACCCATTGTGAAGCTACGTGCATTTCTCAATGCAATTTCTCAGAAGGTGATCAATTCACTAACTCTACCAAGTTTACAGAAGGATGTGGTCCAATGTTTTGTCAGCTTCGAGTTGGTGTTCCCACCAACCTTTTTCAATATTATGACGCACCTCATAGTTCGCCTAGTCGAAGAGATTCTCGTTCTCGGTCCTGTATTTCTACACAACATGTTCCCCTTTGAGAGGTTCATGGGAGTCTTAAAGAAATACGTTCATAACCGTGCTAGGCCAGAAGGAAGCATCTCCAAGGGCTATGGACGGAGGAGGTCATTGAGTTTTGTGTTGACTTTATTCCTGATCTAAAGCCGATTGGTGTTCCTCAATCGCGCCATGAGGGGAGACTGCGTGGAAAAGGCATGCTAGGAAAAAAAGCAACACTATGTCAAGACGGGAATTCTTTCACTCGAGCACACTACACAGTTCTACATAATTCCAGCTTGGTGGCTCCGTATATCGAGAAACACAGGAATATTTTACGCTCCAAATACACAGGAAAAGATTGTATTGATGGAGAACACATGAAGACTTTCGGCGGTTGGTTACAAAGACGTCTCATTAATGACACCAATGTTGGAGAACAGCTATACTTGTTGGCCAAGCAACCATCTTCGACTATATTGACTTTTCAAGGGTACGAGATAAATGGAAATACATTTTACCCGGTCGACCAAGATAAAAAGAGCACCAACCAAAACAGTGGTGTCCGCTTTGATGCAACAAACTGCAATGGGCAAAAGGAAACATATTATGGTTACATAGAGCAGATATGGGAACTTGACTATGGACCTTCTTTTAAGGTCCCTTTGTTCAAGTGCAAATGGTTCAACCTAGAAGGCGGGGTAGAGGTAGACCCACGGTACGGAATGACTACAGTGGATCTCAAGAATCTTGAGTACGAGAACGAACCATTCGTCCTAACCAGTGAAGTGGCTCAGGTTTTCTATGTGAAGGACATGTCTACCCTACCAAAAAAAAAGAAAAGATAAGCAAGCGAATACATCATACGATGAGCCAAATCGCCACATAGTTATTTCAGGTAAAAGAAACATCGTGGGAGTGGAGGACAAGACAGACATGTCAGAAGATTACGATAAGTTTAATGAAATTTCACCCTTCAAAGTGAACACTGACCCAAGCATCAAGTTAAATGAAGAAGATTGTCCATGGTTACGGCGCAATCAGAAGAAAGGGACACACACGAAGAACAAGTGAACACTAGATAGGGATGTTGTTGGTGATGTATAATAATGTATTAAACCTTTTATGTAACTGTGTTCTGAAAGTTGAAACAAAACACACGGTTTCCCCTGCATACAGCCCGACGGTGGCTCGTGAGTGCCCGCATATCAAATGCACCGTCGGACGTATGCAGGGAATCTGAATGCTTTGTTTACGAAATGAACTACAATGAGTACAGAGTGAGTGCCAAACATGTCCGAGAGGTGGGCTATATATAGGGTCACTGTATTCTGAAAACTCTAAACACTGAAGAGAACAAAACACACGGTTTCCCCTGCATACAGCCCAACGGTGGCTCGTGAGTGCCCGCATATCAAATGCACCGTTGGACGTATGCAGGGAATCCGAATGCTTCGTATACCAAAATGAACTACAATGAGTAGACACTGAGTGCTGAACATGTCCGAGAGGGGGCTATATATAGGGTCCGTGTGCTTCTTTAGTCCCGGTTGGTAACACCAACCGGGTCAAGTGGCTCACGAAGTGGTCGTGATAGTGCTGATCCAACAGCTCACAATCACTCAAAAGAAACACTACCTAAATTAACCATGCCCCTTTCAGAACCACATCGGATCGAAGTTGCCTACCTTCTCCAGTGGCCACTCTGACCGGCAAATCGGCAAATCATCGCGTGGTCGTGAGACGGCAAATCGGCCTTCGATCCAAACAGCGGCAAGACGTCTCTGATGATCTGCAACCCTCCGAACAAGTGTTGGGGATGTTGCTAATCATCAGAGATCCTTGCCGCTGCTTGGATCCGACCGAGGGAGGGTTCACCTTCAGCCTCCGCTCTAGGAACTCCTGCCTCTCAGAAATCTTGCTCTCTGCTACCCGTGTACTGCCAATGATGGATGCTATATATAGGGTCCGTGTGCTTCTTTTGTCCCGGTTGGTAACACCAACCGGGTCAAGTGGCTCACGAAGTGGTCGTGATAGTGCCGATCCAATAGCTCACAATCCCTCAAAAGAAACACACCCCTGATCCAACGTCTCACAAGCGCTTGAAAGAAACACACGATCCGTGTGCTTCTTTAGTCCCGGTTGGTAACACCAACCGGACTAAAGGCGGGCTTTGCGGTCACGACTCGTGTCAGTCACGTGTCCTCCCCAGCGCTGCCCTAGCCACGTGTCCTCCCCTAGCGCTGCCCTGGAGGTCTTTATATATTGTCGCCGACGGGGTAAATCCTAATCCACCATTCCTAGCCACGAACGCATCGTCTCCACGAGATGGATCCGCCACGCCCGCCGCAACGCCTTCTGGACGAGGTCGAGCATGCTCGGCAGAGCGCGCCTGGGCGCTACCGCGGGAGCCTATCCCGTCGTATGCCCACGAGCCCGGCGTGGAGAGGAATGCCCTGCTACCGGCCTCCTGCTCCGGTGCCGGAGGAGGTGCGGAGGACGTACGAGCCCGCGTGGTCCGACGTCCCTGACCCCGACGAGGATGCGTACGCCGCAGGGGTGGCGTGGGGATCCGCGGCCATACCTCCACCAGTCGCCGCCCCTCCCGACGAGGAGGATGACGACGACGACTTCGACTGGAGCGACCATGGGGAAGAGCGCGGCGGGCCGCAGATGCAGGAGGCCCTTGAAGCCTCCTTCCGGTCCGTCCACGACGACCGTGTACAGCGAGCCAGAACTGCCAGCCAGCTCAAGGCGAAGGAGGCTTCCGAGCTGGATTGGGCGCTGAAAGACTCATCCTCCATGGATCTTGCCCTCCGCCGCAAACGTGCGCGCGAGAACATGGCGGCCGCGAACGGGGCTGGCTCCTCCTGCCGTTCCCCCTAATCCTACGGCCTTCGAGCCAGCAAGTCCGTTTATGTAGAATAATGTTGGTGATGTTGGTGATGTGTAATAATGTATTAAACCTTTTATGTAATGCATTCTATGGAATATATTAAACCTTTATGTAAGGAGCATGTGTAATAATAATGAATTTGAGCTCGATGAACTGAAGTATTTTGTAGACAGAACAAAAAAAATTATGAAAGATGTACATAATTAAGTTGTTGATTGACAATTTTTTAGAGACTAATTTGAGCTGATTTGGACGATTAAATCAATAAATAGGAAAGAAAACAGAAAAAAGGAAAAGGAAACAAAAAAGAAAACAGAAAACAGAAAAAAGACCTTTAGTCGCGGTTCCAGCCACGAACCGCGACTAAAGTGTGTGGGCTGGCGCGCAAATTTGGGCGGTCCAAAATTCGACCTTTAGTCGCGGTTCCAGCCACGAACCGCGACTAAAGGGTCTTTAGTCGTGGTTCGTGGCTGGAACCGCGACTAAAGGTCAGTTTCGCGGTAATTTGGGTGGCCGCGGCCGAATTTTTTCGCATTCTTCCCCAAATCGAAGCTCGCTCTCCGCCTCGACGCCGCCGACGCCCCCGACGGCGAAGCCCTGCTCCGCCGCGTCGTCGATCTGCCGCTCCGCCGCCGTGCCCCTCCCTGCCTCGCGCTGCCGTGCCGCCGCCGCCAGAGGTAGGTGCCTCCCCTGCCTCGCCCCTCCCCTGCCCCTCCCCTGCCTCGCCGTGCTGGCGTGGCCGTGCTGGCGTGGCCGTGGCCGTGCTGGCCGTGGTCGTGCTGGCCGTGCGTGTGCGTGCGTGTCCTGGCACAGCACCAGTGCACACAAATGCACTAGTGTGTGAGTGTGAGAGATGTTTGAACCTCCAATTTGAACCAAATCAAATTCGGCAAATCTGACAGTTTTCAGAAAATTCAGTTTTAGGACTTAGTGAAAATTGTAAGTCCTGTTTTCTGTTAACAAGTAGCTATGTTCAACAGATGCAAACAAGAGCTTAGGAAATTCCAATTTGAGTGAGATGATTTTTATAAATCAGTACTCACCACAAATATGGATGACAAGCAAGAAATGCATCCAGAAAAGGAATCTAGATAGGAAAATGAAATAGAGAGAAAAGGTATCTTTTAACTGTTTTTCTGTCTGGATATTTCATAGCAAGTTGTGAGCATGAAAACATGATTTTAAACAATCCCAAAATGAAATATCTTGGCTTTCCTGTGAAGTATAAACACAATACTCCAATACCATGACAAGGATAAAAATTAAAGAAAATCACAAGTCCATTAATTAAGAGTCCAAAAACAGTATAGATGCAAATTTATAGTAGCAATTTTATAGATGCAAATTTATAGATGCAATTTTATAGTGGCAATTTTATAGATGCAAATTTATAGATGCAATTTTATAGATGCAATTTTATAGTAGCAATTTTATAGAAGCAATTTTATAGATGCAATTTTATAGATGCAAATTTATAGATGCAAATTTTATAGATTGCAAATTTGATAAGTTAGCAAAGTTAGAAAATTTAGCAAATTTTTGTGTAGCAATTTTATAGATGCAAATTTTATTGATTGCATGGACATTGAGCTATGGATCCTAACTATGTGCGAGACGAGGAGAATGAAGACGAAATTATGCAGAGATATATGAGAATGCCAATAGATATGATCCCGATGGAGAAGATGCCGGTGGAGAAGATGTCGGCGGTGGAACCGATGCCGGTGGAGAAGATGTTGGCGGTGGAACCGATGCCGGTGGAGAAGATGATGAGGATTTCACCTGACAATTTATGATGGACTCTGGTGAGGGAATTGAGTCCAAAGAAAGAAGAGCCGACGAGGTATATATATTAAGGCTATTTTGTTGATCACTAGATTCATTAATTGATTTGTATTGCACTTATTAACGCATTATTTTTCTTTTAGCCCTCCGGATTGAGCAAATCTGCTAAAAAGGGAGCTCCTCGAGGCAGCACGAAAAGGATGACGAGCGATGATCCAAAGTTACCGATCTAGTAATTGGTGCTAACGGCGAGCCGCTGGAACCCAAAGAGAACCGCCGTAAATTTATAAATCAAGCTGGAGCTATTGTTAGGGACATGCTCCCGATCACCATACAAGAATGGCATAAGCCGGCGGCCGCAAACGACGATGACCCCTGCTATGTCCACAAGATTACAAAAGATTTGGTATATGACACACTCTTGTCACATTTTAACCTCCCGGAAGATGTCTCTGAAATCAAGAAGGAGAAACTCAAGCAGTGGACTCTCTCGAAGATGGCCGAACAATTCCGGAACTGGAAGAAAACAATATGGAAAAAATATGAAAAACAAGATCCAGATTTCAGTGGAAATTCCGGAACTGGAACACTAGTGAAGATACAAGATTACTGGCCCGCGTTTAAGGCGTATGAGAAATCGTCTACGGCTGTGGCCCGATCGGTCAAAAATAAGGCAAATGCCAAGAAGAAGATATACCACCATAGGTTGGGGACAGGTGGCTACAGGTCCGCCATTCCTACGTGGTTAGCCGCTGAAGACAGACTGCTTGCTAAAGGGATCACTCCACAGACAATGGACTGGCCCGAGAGGTCCAAATTCTGGATGTTCGCGCATGGTGCAGTGTTGGACGAGGAAACAGGGTTGATTGTTGCACACGGAAGATGGAAGAAAAAAGTAGAAACAATCGCACCGAAGCTTATACTTGCAATAGATGAAGCTCGCCGGGGTGTGTACAAACCCGATAGAGAGGACGACGAGCTGACACGGGCCCTGGGTAATCCTGAACACGTTGGACGATTACGAGGCTGTCCCGGCGGTGTCACCGTGAAGACTGGGTTTCCGGAGTGCGCTGACAGTTATAGAAGCCGTGCAAGAAAGAAGAAGGGTGAATACCGGTTATCGGAATTGGAACTCAAGGTGCAGCAGCTCATGGAGTCACTTACTCAGCAAAGGCCGTCTCAGCAGCAGCTAGAAGATCCTCAAGCCAATGCCGACCGATCTCAGCTTAGAAGCAGCGTGGGTTCCACGCAACTACAAGTCGATGCTCACTACGCCGTGGACGATGTCACGGAGAGGACAGAATGTGAGCTACATACGCCAATGAGGAACATATCCATGAAGGTGGCAGTCGGCTATGCTATACCAAATGAACCCGAAGCAAGCTACCATAATGGTGACATTCCAGCTGGCTATGCTCGTGTCTGGGTGGATGAAATTATGCCGGGATTTGAAACATTGTCTCTTGAGATTCCTGGAGGTGACGGTGAGGCGACATTGGGAGAAGTCAAGCGTGGTTTTGCCCTGTGGAACAAGAAATACATCTTCTTGTCAAGGCCATCGACTCCTCCTTGTAGCAGTCCACCTCATCAGCAAAGCCCGGAACTCCTAGACAGGGACGTCATGAGCACGAGTCCATCTCGATCTCCGCCGCGTGAGGAATTGCCCGTTAAGTTTCTCCCGAGGAAGCGCAAGTTCGGTTCGCCGATTAGGAGGGGACCTAGAAAGCAGAAAACACCGCCGCCTCCTGAGAAGTTACCTTGTGATAAAACTGTCGACGAAAACGCCGCCGCCGTGAAGGCCTATAATACAGCATTCTTTGCATCGAAAGTGCCCGAGCCAAAATTTACCGCTGCAATATCTCCGGAGCGCCTGGCACTTACCATCGATAACCTATATAACTCTCCACCAGCGCCGCCATCAGACTATGAGCGTTCTATTGACAAGTCATATGACGATCTGATGGAGCTCCCGCCGCCGAAAAAAGGTAAACAAGTTCCCCAGCTCGGAGAACAAGATGCACAATCGGTCCCCCCGCTCAAGGTGTTTGACGAACAGAAATACATCGTATTGCCGCGGCCGCGCAATGTACTCCACAACAAATAGGTTCGTCAACCGATTACGCCGTCGCTGATCTAGCAAAACAATATGTTCCCGGGGAAAATTTGGTCGACGGCAGGTTATCAACAAAAATGCGTGCGTTGCATACCTGGTACAAGACAGCCGCAAAAGCGGGGAATATCAGTCTCATGGTGAGAGTTAAGGAAGAGCACTACTGCAAAGAATACGCTGTGTCCGTTGAGTTTAGCGAACTTTTTCAGTTATACAATATCCAGGCCCTCGACAAATCTATCCTCAGTTCCTATTGTCTGTAAGTGATTTATTTCTGTAATTTAAGTCTTTACCTCAGCTCGTTCATTGTCTGTAATTATCCTCACTATAATCTTTTGTGCGCTATATTTTGCAGAATGAAGATGCTCGAATTGAAAAGGCAAAAAAACAAGGACTTTGGGTTCATTGACCCGGATAAACTTCATCAAGTCACCATAGAAGATCCCGTACATAACAAGGACACACCGGGGGATTTGCTAAGGTATTTGAAGCAACACCGTGACAAAAAGACTATATTTTGGGCTTACAATTTCAAGTGAGTGTTACTGTCTCTTCTACACATTCTATTTTGCTCACCCGATGTTAAGTTTAACTGATGAGTTATGCATGACTGTGTATATAAACGTGTGCAGGTTCCACTTTATTCTTCTCGTCATTAAAATTCACGATGGAGAAATTCATGTCCTTGACTCATTAAGGAGAAATCCAAAAGAATACAAGACATGTTTTACAATGCTCGAAAAATAATTTCATTTCTTATCGCCTCTTTCGTTCATTTCCTAATATCAAGTCATTAATAACTCCTTTGTTAATTTTATTTGTCGGGCAGCGTTTGGAAAGAGTTCATCAAGGAAGAACCCGGTCATTGGAAAGACAAGCTGATATGGCGTCTGAACAATGTAAGTAGTACTACCTAGGTCCACGCACCATTATCATACTTGATTATTATTTGATTGAATTCTATTCTTGTATAGTCTTGCGCGGACAGCCACAGGGAACTGATTTATGTGGATACTTCGTTTGCGAGTACATACACGTTCTGACCTGCGAGAAATTCGAGGGCAAAAGAAGTAAAGAAGTACGTAAACATTATTCACAGCGTTATTGTTTTACCATCAGTTGTGTTGAGTTTCATTCATTTGATATATATATGTATACACACACAACTCATGTATTTATTTTGATCTTATTCTTTTAAAGTTGGCAAGAAAGCGCAGCAAGCTACCATTAGAGGCCCGCTACAAAGCAATTGCGGAGGAATTGGCGGAATTTTACCTTGCAGAGGTCATACCTGATACAGGAGAGTACTACTATAAAACAAATTAGTATGCCTCCATGTAATACTGATCTGCATGTAATTAAGTACCTGGAACCGGGAAACTTGATCTTCATGTACTAATTAATTTGTTTGTGTCATCAACATGATCTTCATGTAATTTGTATGTGTTAAATATATATGCATCAACTTCATCTTCGTGTTTTTGGCGCATCGACGTGATCCATGTACGATGGAAACCATCCGAAACCCCTAAACCCCTCCTAAAACCCTAAATCCAGAAAATTAATCGAAATAGAAAAAAAAACGTAAACACACTAGTCCCGGTTCGTGTTACGAACCGGGACTAAAGCTTCCGAGCCCGCGCACGCTGCGCCGTGGCCACGTGGGTGGGCCTCTAGTCCCGATTCGTAAGCAACCGGGACTAAAGAGGTGGGGGCTTTAGTCCCGCTTTGTTAGTCCCGGTTGCCTAACCGGGACTAGAGGTCCTCTGGAACCGGGACTGCTGTCCCGTTTTCCACTAGTGTCAGTGTATAGGAACGAATCTTATCCGTCGTCCTCTCAAGAACTCTTTTTGCTTGGTGTAGGTGGAACATGCGCTGCTGCCGATCTCGTGAGGGTTTAGGTGGCAAAAGCAAGAGCAAGGATGGAAAGATTCTAAACTACACATGGGGGCTGCGTCCGCCGATCTTCTCCTGGTTCTCCAGCTTCAACACCCAGGAGGAAGGCCGGTTCCCCCAGATCAAGCACGACATCCCCTCATCTTCTGGTGCTTCCTGAAGAAGTCCAGAAAAAGGGGTGAAGAGAGCAGTGAGGGATCCAAGATCGACTCAGCGCGAGGCTGGGGGCTGCCTCGCTTGCGTCATCTCGACCCAGGCGAATCGGTCCTCCAGCTCCCTCACGAGATTGGCAGCAGCGGCATGTTCGACCTACACCAAGCAAAAAGAGTTCTTGAGAGGACGACGGATAAGATTCGTTCCTATACATTGAACGTGAAGAAACTATGCGTACCTGAAGAGCATCCATGAGATCGTCTAGGAGATGAGTTGCTCGAGCATCCCCGGATATTTTCCTGCAGAACCGACCCATCGCAGCAATAGCCCAGCTTGAGTTCAGCATTGGGGGAAATTAAGCCTCATCCTCGCTGCATCTGGACCTGACATGACGGGAAAGCTAAACTCTTGTGCAGAGATTCGCCGACGAACTGCTCCCCTGCGGATTCCTTCCTCTTGAGCAAAACTAGGGAGGGGATAGTTGTGGTCCTCTCTGGACATGGTGTGAGATCTGAGAAGGTTGGAGGAGAAAATATGGGAATGGGTTTGCCTCCACGCAACCCCTTTTTATGGGCCAAGATGATGGGCACCGCTTGCTCGTGAACCTACCATTATCTCAGAGGTTAATGATGGCTCGATTCCCCAAGAGTCGCGCCCTAATTCACTACGTGCAGTCATATCACACAGAGGGCGCAGAGGAGGCGTGCCATTATGGTGGAATCTCACCAGTCTTGCCACCAAAAGACGTGCAACGATGGAACAAATGTCTTTGAAACTCGCAACGATATCGAGGCAGTGAACAGTGCTATGGCTCACGATGAGATAAACAATATGGAAGCATTGCAGAAAAGAAAGATTTCATTAATTCTTCGCGGGAACTCAACATGAGTTCCCGGATACAAAAGGCGGGCATAAAGTAATTGGAAGCTAAAAACTAATCTATCCTTAGCAGACTAGTTCTCCAGGTTCACGGGGCCCGGCTCCCGGGATCCTCCCTCGTCATCGTAGACGACGGGACGTGCCTTGCAGAGGCTGGTGTCAAAGATCGTGACGAACAGCCCGTCTGATCCATCGAAGTCGAAGAGCAGGATGAATCCCGCTGGATCTTGTACATCTGGGTGAAGATCACCCAGCCTGAGCCCAAGAACAGCTCCCCGTTCTCCATGGTAGTGCGAAAGGCGAAGCTGCCATTCAGACTCCACCTCACCATCAGGTGGAAGAACTCCGGGACTCGGGATCCCAGCCTGGCTTGCACCTTCACTTGGAGGCGGAGACGGCTGCGGAGGGGGAACATGATGAGCACGAAGAGAAAAGGCCCGCACTCATCGGAGCCCAGGATGGGAGCCACGAGGGCCGATGCTCCCACCTCGGAGTCATGACCGCGCCTCCCGCGGCGAGTGATTCTTCCCGATGACGGTTCCGCGTGCTCCCGCACTGCGGAAGGCGAAGGAGTCGCCTTCTTTCGATTCTTGCTCCCTGGAGTCCTACCCATGGCGATTGCAGAAGCTTTGCGCACTGGATGCAATGGATTGCAGAGGTTGAAGATGCATGACCTGCGAGCCATCTATTTATGGGACACCTCCGAGACCCACGACGGCTCGGGACCTCCCCCACTCTCTCCACTAGTGGGAATGCCCACGAAGTTCGAGGAGTCATGACCGGTCGGCTAAGGCTGATGCAAGCATGATGACAACGCAGCGCCGCAGAGCTCATGGACGGGACGTGACAAGATTGGACGTTGCTGTCACACTGTTTTTTATGGGCCCAGTCTCGTCAGCCAAGCCCGCATTGCCGAGACCGTGCCCGGGGGCTACTGTCGCACCCCGGGAACAAGGGGTTTCTGTGGACTCCTACAGCGTGACCTGTGAACTACACTCCAAGCTGGAGGAAACACCAGGACTCACGAAGACCCGAACGTCTACCCTCCCGGGATAACCCCTAATCTGGAAACGCTGCAGAGTAGAGACAAGGGAAAATCGCATGTGCGCAGTGGAAGGTCAATAAGGATAAAGCTGCAAGACCTTCTCTTTATCCAGGGGAAGAGCATGCCAGACGAGGGAGAGGATCAGCTGACCACCAACCCCGTCTCCTTTTGGGTATAACCAGCTGGCCTATGTGGCATCCCCTTGACATATAAAAGGAGGACCAAGGCCCTCCGAGAGGAGGATCGCTTTCCAGTTCAACAGAAAACTAGGCTAGGGGTTCAGATCAGATCTGGACTTGGTCTCCTAGCTCTGGTTCTCCAGTCACCTGGGAACACTTCCCTGTAAACCGGATACTCATACCAACACCATATATTCAGACATGCAGGAGTAGGGTGTTACGCTTCCGAACGGCCTGAACCTGGGTAAACTGCCTGCATGTTTCTACTTTCTGCTTACTTCGCTCGCTCGCCAAGGTCCTCCTCGCGCCCCTCACCGAATCTCTAAAAGGGGGTCTCACGACCTCCGGTGTTCGTGACTTCGGACATGACAGGGCCGTGCAATATATATATTATGTTTCTGACAAACAAAAGCTAATGAGTCATAATGTGCGATATTATTGCTTGGTAACAATCTATTATATTTATAGTTGATCAACAAAAGAAGCCTCCATGTTCGCTCTCAAGGTCTAGAAATTCCCATGTTAATAGAAAAAAAGAGAAAGATCTGGACCGTTGATTGTTATCTCCACTACTAATAAAGCAGCAAACATCAGTTTCGCTAAAGCCACCCTGCAATACATACACCAAACAAATACAACGCTGGCTTCCCCCCACCAAAACATCCCACGATTTACATTGACTGAAATTACTTCACCTCCACCGCAAGGGAATTGTTTTTTTAGGCAAAGGAAATTTTGAATCAGCACGACCCGTGATCGTAACTCCTGCAATTACGGAAGCATAAACTGATCAATCTTTCGCCACCAGTCTCGCTCGCCGCACGGCCACTCCCTGTCCTTAGCCACTTCGATGGCGCGCTCGCCTCCCGGCGTGACACGAGGTCTCCATCGCGCCCACGCAGCCCAGCACGGGTGCCTTCTTCGACGACGCGCTGGCCGCCCGGCAGCGGGAGGTCTCCGTCCTGGACGGTGCCCACGCCGGCGTGCACCACCGTCTTCTTGCTGGGACGCCCTACCCATCGGCACCTTCCTCGACGGCACCCTTACAGCCCGCGAGCAACTTCGTCGAACGGCGGCCACGCCGGCAGACACCACCGTCTTCTTGCTGGGACGCCCAACCCATCGGCACCTTCCTCGACGACGCCCTTACAGCCCGCCAGCAACTTCGTCTTGTTCGACGGTGCCCTCGCCACCAGGCAGCAGGAGGTGTCCTGGAAGGCGCCCTTGCCTCCCTGCACCGCGCCATGAAGTGGCGGCCGTCCACTCCTGTAAAAAACGGTGACAAGTTACTCTTCCTCCTGTCAATCTTCCACAAAATTCATATTGTATTCTGAAGTTAATTCTGATGTTTTAAACCCTCGACATATGAAAAAATCAAATTAAAACTATAAAACATTTTTAATCACACATAATATGTTTTTTGAGTAATTCTGAATTTATTAATTCCAACGAAATTGTCAGCATTGCACATGTAGTTTCATCTTCTTTGGGTCAATCTACCACGCCACTTGCAGATGGTGGTAACTGCTTCAGTTCAGTTGTGAAATACAAAAATTGGGAGCCACGGTTATAGAATCATGAAGCCAATGCTTGATGAACAACCAACCAGATCAAGACAATGTGTTAAATACAAAGAATGCTGATGAACAATAATTGAAACAGAAATGTATCAGAATAGAAGTATATGAGAAATCCCTCAAATACTCGTTTAAAATCACGCACATAGCTAAACCGAGGCAGTGCAAATGGGTATTTTCATCCCAGACCAAACCACAGAAGTTATGGCAAAGTAAGGACACTTGCACCAACATAGAAGTGGCTGCTGTTTACGGTGCCGGACGGCACCGCCTGATCAAATAATAACAATAATACTACACTACAGCAAATGAACAACAAAAAATAGAAGAACTAAGCTTATGAATAGATGAAGGCAGTGCTCAGTGAAAAGACTCAAAGAGAAGTCGTTTTTGATTAGTAGGCTGTAGGCTCACGGTGACTGTTGCATTAGGCCGTTGGCTAACTTCCAGTGAATACGCTCTAACCAACCGAGCCAGCATGTCAGAAAATCAAGTTAACATAGGGAACTTGTCAAAGGCCGTTTCATTGGCAAATAATGCTTTTAGCGAATTGTATTTCATAGCAAAAGGCTGCGTTTTTATCCATTTGATTGTGAAAATATCTAAAATCAGAATAACAATAAATATAGTCTGGACAAATTTTTTGAACAGCAACCACAGTAATGGCCGTCAGCCATGAGCAAAAGACTATTTGTTCAACTAATCACAGTGAGATCATATGAACTATGCACTTGTAATCATCGCCCCGGCCTTACAAACTTACTCCACAGTAATGATTTTTTTACACGCTTCAGGAACTCAACAATCCAATACCTTCATCAGTCCAGTTTCCCCAAACGTAATTAAAATGTGCTAAGTGGTGAAACTCTTGCTGACCCCTGGATCTGAACTAAGAGCAAAAAAAAAGTCTCTTTATCCAGCTTTTATACATGCTATAAGCCTATAACCAGCAGTCAACACTCAGCATATCATCACTCTTTTTTCCAATTGGACAGAGGTACATGCTACTGCTATTTCAAATCTGTGTCTGAACCGATGTGCAAGAACTTGACTTGCCACTGCTACTACTGCTATTTTGAAACAATCCCGATTCACTTATTCCATTGTTGTCAATATATACAAACTATAGCTACTGTAAAATAAACAACGGATGCTTAGACACACTGATGCTTAGATAACAAACTTACACACACTGATGCTTAGATGGCAAACTTAAACACACAGATGCTTAGATAGCAAACTTAAACACATTGATGCCAATGGGATCCTGCACATACAGTCGATAGGCCCTGCCAATGGGATTTCATGCGTAATTTTCACAAGGATGCCAATGGGATTTCGTGCGTAATTTTCACAAGGGAGACCTGATTCACAACAACATGAAAATAACTATGTCAAATCATGACCAGAGTTGGGTTCAGATCTCCTCACATGTCAAGGTGGGTATTTTCATGTTAGATCCACAAATTTTAGACTACTATGTGTCCATACTGCCATTTTTCCCATAGTTTCTGAAGGTGTTGAAGACGATCATTAAAATTCAGAAGATACCTACAGAGTTTTCTTCAACCTATATGGAAAGATCAATACAATAGTACACTAAACAATGGTATATATTGTTGGAAACTACATCAATACAGCAAGCTAGTCATTAACAGTGTCCTACATGAAGGAAAACATTCACATTACCTGCTCGGTAGAAACCTTTCCAGAGATATCATTCATATACTGCTCGATAGCTCTCCGTTCCGCGTGGCGCCTCACCAATTTACTGAAATACTATAACCAAAAGCCTCAAAATCATCAGTACCATGCCTAACTGCATATGCATCACCAACATCATGGTACAGTAAGTTTTACAAGTCAAGATCCCATATGATTTGGTGATCTTTCTCACCTCGGTGGTTCTGCAGTAGTCGACGTCAGACCAGCAGTCTTCATCCATGGCTTGCCTTCAGGCTAGGAAGGGTTGACCATGAAAGCAGCGAGGGACACCCTGACAACCCTCTTAACCTTCGCCTCTGAGCAAGCCTTGAGGACATTCATCGTGCCGGTCAGAGCAGGTGCAAGTAAATCAACCTGCTCAAACATGGATTTGCTTGTTGAGCTTGAGACTTCAAGGACAAGGGAGCCTCTGTCTGATCCCTCCAAGGCCGCGCGGTCGCCGGTGCTGATGATCCGTTGGAGAAGAAGCTCATCCATGGCGGCAAACGGGTGGGTGGCGGGCCTGGAGAGCGCCGGGGAAAAGTGAGGCGAGGTCAAATCCTTAGGTGGAAGCTCCGGGCTGCGGGAGGAGAAGGTGAGGGAGATTGGGCCTCCATGGAACAGCGCTACGGCGGTAGTATGGGGTGTTGCCATGGATCGGCGTGACAACGGGAGGAGGGGGTGCCATGGACCAGCGTACCGACAGGCCGCGACGGCGGAAGGAGGAGGGGGTCATGGATCAGCGCGCCTACAGGGGCCTGGCGGCTGGGGAAGGGCGGCCGCCTGCACCGGAAAGTGGTGCCTTGCCGGCTTGCCGTCGGTGGTGAAGAAGGGGAACGGGGCGGCAGTGTTGTGAGAGATAGGACTTGTTTTTATTTTTGAGGGAGTGAGAGAGAGGGGCTTAGTGAGAGACTGAGAGTGAGAGGCGCTGAGAGATAGCGGGTTGTCTGAATTGTTTTATTATTTTTAGCAGAGTCATTTAGGAATCATATGAAATTGGTTTTGTCATATCAATGGTTTAGTCATTTCAATGATTGATGTTTTACAAATAATATTAATTTTTATAATTGGATTTATTGAATTGAATATATTAAAATGTTATAATCATGAAGGTCATCTTGTGGTCTCTGGATGTTAAATTTCATGGAGTACGTCACGGGGAGATATTTTGTCCGACACTATAAAACATGTATATTTTGCTTCGTATCATGGTTATTTTATGTTGCATCAAAATATGAAAAGTAACAATGATTATTGTTTGATTTTAGGTTCATATGACACATTTTAGAACAAAATAAGCTGTCATTTTAGTCGATTGTGGATTTTAAATGATGCAACGTGTATGCATTCTATGTTATCATCGTTATACGTTCGAAATTATTGCTCCGGTAACTAAACAACTCACTAAACTAGAAATGACATTTATATTTTAAAGACGTGCATTGCACGTGCACAGCTACTAGTGATAATCAAACGGTGTAGGTAAAACCAAGAGTCCATGGTAGAGCCCACATGTCTGCATCACATCCCTCATCGTTCCCCTCCCATCCCTCTCGCTCCCTCTGTTCTCTCTCTGTGCATCGGCTGCCATGGCCGAAGCTCGTGGTCACCGCTGATTGCCCGTTGTCGCAAAAGTGGAACATGGGGTTCCACTAATGCTGCCAAAGTGGGTCCACCACCCGTGGGCCCACCAAGAAGATGGACAAGGCCAAGACCCGCAAGGACGCATCAAGCTCGGCATCGACACCAGGCAGCTAAGGAATTGGGTGACCTCCCGGGGTCGCCTACTACCCGGAGGTCAAAGCGTGACCCGAGAGCCCGAGTCCCCGGCAGGAGGCCAGGCTCCCTCTCGGGTGCGTCTTCGTACGGCGCAAGGGATAAGGACGCCAGCTCGCGCAGGAAGCTTCAAGAAGACTTGGGCGCCAAGATGAAGGAGGCGCCCCATGACGTCGCCTAGGAGCATGGTCGGTGGGGCTGTCTGGCCCTGCCCGCCCGCTTTTCCCCAAAGGTGGACGTCCTCACCTAACCAGAGCAGAATACGTGGAGGAGAAGAGGCCACGTCGCCTCCTATAGCTAGCAGAGGGGTTTTCCCGCCTAGAACCCCTCACACCCCTCGCATGACCCCTGTGGCATCCCCTTGGCCTATAAAAGGAGGACCAAGGTCACCGAGGCGAAGGAGGAGCGATCGGAGCACAAGGTAGAGAAGGCTAGACTAGGTGATCTCCTCAGGACAAGCTGACGTTGCATGGATAAGATAATTCATGAAATAGCAATAACAAAGGGAAATTTGCATGTGAACAATAAATAAGCATCCAGGTATTAATTAACGTAGTCATGTATTCCGTATTTAGTCCTACGTGCTTATAATAAGAATCTTGCAGACATCTTTTGTCCAACCATCCCATTTCAACGGGGCCACTATAGAAGCCTAATGGTAATTAAGGTACTCTTTTAATAGAGCATTGGAGCAAAGCATTAACACTCTGTGAATACAAGAAACCCTCAAGTCACAACCATCCCATCCGGTTATCCCAAATGTTGTCACTATGGGGTCTCGGGTTCCGGACAATAACAGGTGCATACAACTTGTAGATATGATCCAAAAGAATAATTAAACTCATGAAAGGGCCCCCTCGCGTTTTAGGTCGGGAAGAATAAATAGGCCAAAGGGTGTCGCCGAGTCATCCATGAGGTGGCCAGGTGGGCCCCAAGCGCGGTCTAGTCTGGACCACGGCCAGGGGGCGTCTGGGGGCTGTGGGCCCCTCCTGCAGCTCCCCTCCTGGCTCCGTGAGTCTTCTGCCAAATAAGAATTTTTGGATTTTTTTCAGATTTTTCCGAGAACTTTGATTTCTGCACAAAAACAGGACACCAAAGAAATTCTGCTGAAAACAACGTTAGTCTGCATTAGTTCCATTCAAATCTTGCAAATTAGAGGAAAACAACAACAAAAGTGTTTGTAAAAGTAGATACGTTTTGGACATATCAAGTTCATAGGCCACCTATATATTTAACTCTTATTATTATCAAAGCAGTACACGAGAATTATTAAATATAGTCCACAACTCGTCGTACATAGACGAAAATTATAAAATTGCATAAGACAGATTTTATCAACAAAAGTATGCATAAGAAGTGTCATGTACTTGGCTCCTAGAGCCTCCCCATCAATTAAATCAAGAACAAAACCTTCCTCGCTTCTTTTGCAATTTTCCCCAAGCTTGCCTAGCTAGGCTTGGTGAGGAATGAACTTGCTCGGGCTAGACAAAAAGTAATATAGTACGCACAATTGACCTGACTTGTTCTCTTAAGGAGCCAATCATGTAAGATAGATGTACATGATCGGCCGACATGAGCCAGCCAATTATGTGAGTAACAGGGTACAAAACAAGGCTTGTTTTCTTAGAAGCAACTATTCCTGATACCTCAGAAACATCGACATCCTTGGGCTCCATTCCATTAGGCAGCTTCCAGTCAAAGTGGTATAGAAGGCTCGCCAGCGCAAGCTCCATGTTGACCAACCCTATGGTAATCCCCGGGCACATCCGACGGCCAGATCCAAATGGGAGATACTCGTAGTTTGTTCCTTTGTAGTCCAGGTTGTTATTTTCAAACCGCTCTGGCTTGAACTCCTCGGGTTCGTCCCAATACTTAGGGTCCCTGCAAATTCCCCACACATTGACAAACACGACCATGCCCTTGGGAATGTCGTAGCCCATGATCTGGCATGTCTCACGGCACACGCGAGGAATCAGGACTGGACCTGGGGTGTGCAGCCTGAGGGCCTCCTTGAACACAAGCTTGAGGTAGCTGAGCGTCCCAAGGTCCTGCTCGGTTATCTTGATTCTTCCTTTGAAGGCATCCCGTACCTCGGCCTGCGCTTTGGCCATCACCGCCGGGTTCCGTACTAGCGCTGTCCATGGTAGAGCCCACATGTCTGCATCACATCCCTCATCGTTCCCCTCCCATCCCTCTCGCTCCCTCTGTTCTCTCTCTGTGCATCGGCTGCCATGGCCGAAGCTCGTGGTCACCGCTGATTGCCCGTTGTCGCAAAAGTGGAACATGGGGTTCCACTAATGCTGCCAAAGTGGGTCCACCACCCGTGGGCCCACCAAGAAGATGGACAAGGCCAAGACTCAAGACTGGTAGGTGAGCCCGCTCACCTGCCCCGCAAGGACTCATCAAGCTCGGCATCGACACCAGGCAGCTAAGGAATTGGGTGACCTCCCGGGGTCGCCTACTACCCGGAGGTCAAAGCGTGACCCGAGAGCCCGAGTCCCCGGCAGGAGGCCAGGCTCCCTCTCGGGTGCGTCTTCGTACGGCGCAAGGGATAAGGACGCCAGCTCGCGCAGGAAGCTTCAAGAAGACTTGGGCGCCAAGATGAAGGAGGTGAACTGTCTAAAGGGCACGGGATACACTCACTGCTAGGGTTTACGAGAGGAAATTGTTCATCCACTGGAACACGTTGTGCCGCCGTCATCAAGATGGCGAACAATGGCGGTGGTCGAGGTTTTGGAGGGGACGATCGAGGTCGCGAGGCTGGGCGCAGCATTGGAGGTTTCCAGGCGCGCGGTGGCGCCGCCGGACGGGTTTCTTTCAATAACCCACAGATTGGTGGTCCGAGCGGGACTGCCGGGCAGGGCGTTGCTCCAAACATGAGTCAAAACAATTTTTATGTTGGAGGGCCTAGTGGGACTGCTGGTCAAGGAGATCTTGGCAGGCACAACAGCTTCAACAATGGAGGCCAGGGTTTTGGAAATCTTAATGCCGGCTCCGGGTTCTCCAACGGAGGACAACGCTGGCAAAACAATGGTGAGGGCTATAGAAACCAGTTTCAAGGATACCGTGGCTCGCATTTTTCTCAGGGCAGGGGTCGTGGAGGTTTTGCTGGAAGAGGAAGAGGTGCGGGTGCGAATGTCACACCTACCCTAACTGACAAGGATATCGAGGCCGTGGCAAAGAAGGTTGCTGAGGCTCTGAGGCAATCTACCACGTCTGCTTGGACTATTTGTATTAAAGATGGGTTCTATAGGCTTCGCTTTGAGGTGGAAAACCCAATTGATATGTCTGATGGCTATGACGATAAGCCTGAGTCGCCAGATTTTCATGATGAAGATAACGATGGAGATGATGATCAGGCACAAGGGCACAAAACCAAGGAAAATGGTGGGGAAGAGTGCTCGGGTAATGGTACAAATGAGGACATGGAAGTGATACCAGAAACTGAGGAGTTGAATCCAGAAACAAGGAACAATAGTACTGATTCAATGCAAGAAAGCTCAAAGGGGGTGTGAAAGGACAAGGATGTCGCCTAGAGGGGGGGTGAAAAGGCGATTAAAACATTTCCGGTTTAGGCTTGCTAATTGCGGAATAAAACTAGGTGTTTAAATTAACTAGCCAACAACCTAAATAAACTAGGCTCAACTATGTGCACCAACAACTTATGCTAAGCAAGACAAGCAACAAGGTGATAGCAATATAGAATACTTCAAGCACGAAGGCTATCACAATGTAAAGTGCATAAGTAAAAAGCTCGGGTATAGAAATAACCGAAGCACGCGGAGACGAGGATGTATTCCCGAGTTCCTCCTTGAAAGGGAGTACGTCTCGTTGGAGAGGTGTGAACCGACACAACGGTTCAACAACCACAAAGGTTTCACCCTCTTCTCCGATGAACCGCACCACAAAGGTTTGGTTCACCTTCCACTATCGGTATTCCTTCGAGGCGGAATCCGGAGCATTTCAACAACAATCCGAGGCACAACCCACAAAGGGATTGGGGGCTCCCGAACGGCTTTCAACAACAATCCGAGGCACAACCCACAATGGGATTGGGGGCTCCCGAACGGCTTCAAGTGACCACACAAGGGTCCAACCACCACAAAGGCGTCTAGGGTCCAAGGACCCAAGAGTAACAAGTTCTTCAAGCTTTCAACTTCCACGAATCCTCGTGGAGAGCACACCGATGCACCAAATGCAAAAGGCAAGAGCACAAGTGCTCAAATCCTTCACTCTCGAATCCCACCACAAGCAACTAATGCTTATGGGGGGAGAAGAGAGGAAGAACAAAGAAGAACACAACAAATGGAACTCCAAGACCTAGATCGAAAGGGTTCCCCTCACTTAGAGGAGATATGGTTTGGTGGAAATGTAGATCTAGGTCTTCTCCTTCAATCCTCCAAAGATCAAAGAGTTTGGGTGGAGGGATTGGGAGATATCAAAGAAATGAGCTTGCAACAATGGAGGAGAGAGAAATCTGGGCGAACTACTCAAGGTTGAAGAAGGGGAGGGGTATTTATAGCCCCTCCCACGAAAATAGCCGTTGCAGGCTCACTTAGGCCGGAACTTCCGGTCCTGGGGCCGGAACTTCCGGACACCCAGAAAAGCGACTAAAAAACGGTTCTGTACTCGGCCGGAAGTTTGGCCGGAAATTTGCCCGGAACTTCCGGATGGCCGGAATTTCCGGCCAAATCCGGAACTTCCGCCCCTCAGAAAACTGCAGAAACACTGAACACGAAAACGAAGATATCTCGATCATCCGGACTCCGTTTTCGATGTTCTCGGGCTCGTTGGAATCGCAACGAAGAGCTTTACAAGATCATGCAGAGAAACATCATAGTCCAACAATGGAAGATAAAACCAAATGGAGAAAGGTAAAACCTCTCTAAAAAGGAATAACCGGCAAACCTCCAAAACCGAAAACGCAACAAGTTTTCCATACGAAATTCGTTTTCGGTGAACTTGGGCTTGTCGTGAAGATCACAACAAGCATCAAAACCCAACAAGGAGAAAACCAAATAAGAACCAAGAAAGATGATATGGCAAGTATGCAAAGGTTTGAGCTCTCCACAAAGATGCGATCAAGTTACTCACTTGAGAGCCCCTCTTGATAGTACGCCGTCTATCCTATAACCCGGTCTCTCACTAACAACATGAGACCGGTAAAATAGAAAACCTATCAAGATCATACCTTTGCCTTGCGCATTCCACTTGAGCTCGATGATGACGATCTTGACTCTCTCAAGTTGGAACACCTTTCTTGATTGTGCTTGCTAGCACATGCTTGATGAAGACTTCTCCAAATGCTCCCCCATACTCCATTATGGGAGGGCCTCGCTAAGCTCCGTCTTCATGTCTCCTTTGCAAGCTTCAATCAAATGATATCTTCGAGATGCATCATATTGAGCTTGCGCTTCATCTTCTTCACTTGATATGTATGATGGCTTGGGGTTAAACATGATTGTTCACTCAATCTTCTTTTCCATGCCATACTTGCAATAAGCTCAACTCTACACATGACCATTCTTCATATAAACCCTTGAATAGAGCATTGGTCATCATGTCATCTTCTAGAGTCCAACACATGAACTCCAATCATTTCCTATGGACAAGATCTACAAGTATATCTCAATGCAAACATTAGTCCATAAGGATTGTCATTAATTACCAAAACCACGCATGGGGCAACACATGCACTTTCAGGGTGGTTTTTTCACCTCAGGTTAAAAAACAATTTGCTTTGGCTAGACAGACTTGGATGGAGGTTAATGCGGAGATGGCTAAGAGGCATGCCATCCAAGAGCAACAAAAGAAGGAGGAGAATTTGAAAGCTAAAGAAAAGCAACCTGCAGTTCTGGAGATTACAACGGTTACCGCTGTGGCAGCGAATAACGAAATCTTCTCGACTGCGGCAGCAGACATGGCGGCTGTGCGAGCTGTGGATGTTGCTGCTCCTATGCCTGATGTGCTGCACTGTGATCCCTTGGTGGACTATGACGATAGGATGTGTGTGACTCCACTGCGGGGTCAATGATTCATTCTTCGGAATCTTCACTATCCACTCTCGTGTCTAGAAGGGCAGTGCAGTCTCCATGTAGGCAGGGGGAAGAGGGACAGAAGGAGATAATCGAAGTGGATGAACAGCAGGCTAGTCAGCTACACGAGTTGAACGGCACTGATGTTTCTTCCACGAAGGCTAGACCAACGGAGAAGGAGATCATGGCTTTTGGAGGCCTCAAGGGTCTGTCCTCGACCGAAGCGCGGTCGAGTGACAGGCTAAGGGCGTAGGCGGATGCTGATCTTCCTCAACTCGAACGTGCGAAGGCACGGCTGGAACGCAAGGATGCATGCATGGATGGAGGTACATATATTCATCCAAACCCTAAATTATCTATTCTGTCTTTTTCGGATAGTGAGATTAAGCAAAGGGCTGCACGCTTAGGTATTTCACTTGGTAAATCACGGGAACAGGCTTTAGCTTCTATTTCGATTCTTAGGGACACGGAACACTCAAGAGGGGTTATTTTTCTAGAAAACAACTTGAATGCTGAGGGTAATGAGGATTCTGAAAGTAACCTAACTCTAAAAAGAGCATCCAATCTTAGTGAAGATTTGGAGGATAATGAGGTTGATGTACATGGAGATCATGCGGATCTCTTTGCACAAGGGTTGAAAGTTAAAAGAGGGCGTAAAAATAAAATTGATTACGCGCAAAAAACGGTTAGAAGGAGTGCAAGGCTTAGGAAGATTAACAAGAGTTCGAAATGAAGGGCATGATTTGGAATAGTGACGGTTTTGGGGATTCTGCGAAACATCTTTCTGTTCGTGAGGCGGTGCGTGAAAATAAACTTGATTTTGTAGCAATCATTGAGACAGGGAGAGCATCGTTTGCTGCTCCTTTTCTCAATTTCCTAGCTGGAGGTTTTGACTTTACGTGGTACTGCTTTCCTCCACATGGTCGTTCTGGGGGCATGCTGATTGGTGTGAATAACGCTACTCTTTCGATACAAAACGTTGTTTCGGGAGATTACTGTGTTAAGTTACAAGTACGTGCAAAATTAGATGGGTTTCGGTGGGCTCTTGTGGTAGTTTATGGGGCTGCCCAAGATGACAAGAAACTAGATTTTTTAGCTGAACTTGTAACAATCTGCGAAAGAGAATCTCTACCCATGTTAATAGGCGGCGATTTTAACATCATTAGGAGACAAGAAGAAAAGAACAATGATAACTTTAATGCACGATGGCCGTTTCTTTTTAATGCGATTATTGAGAGTCTTGATTTAAAGGAATTACAACTCTCTGGAAGACAATATACTTGGTCTAGCAGGCGAGAAACACCAACACTTGAAAAACTTGATCGTTTTCTTGCAAGTGTTGAATGGGAGCAGAAATTTCCTCTAGTATCGGTACATGCTTTGAACCGTGCGGGGTCAGATCATACACCGTTACTTTTGGATTCAGGAGACCAAGCTCACTTGGGTAATAAAAACCTATTTTCATTTGAGTTGTCTTGGCTGCGCCAAGACGGGTTTTATGACCTGGTTTCTCGCCAAAATGGTAATTCACCAGTCGAGAGGTGGCAAAATAAAATTAGACACCTGAGACAGTTCTTGAGAGGATGGGCTAGGAACTTATGCGGAGAGTACAAACATTTGAAAGAAAAATTAATATTGCTTATTGATGAACTTGATATCAAGGCTGAAACGACTCCTCTCAGTGTAGCCGAGCGGGCTGCTAAGAAGGAAGCAGATGATGGTTTGGCTAAGCTTAGAAGGGATGAAGAATCAAAATGGGCTCAGAGGGCCAAAGTTAAACATGTGCAGGAGGGTGGGAGCAATACGAGATACTTTCACCTAATAGCAAATGGGAAACATAGAAAAAAAACGAATTTTTCAGTTAGAACAAGATGAGGGGACAATAGTTGGGCAAGAAAATCTTAAGGTATTCATTTCGGAATACTATAAAAAATTATTTGGATCGCCGGCTCAAAATAATTTTTCTATGGTAGAAGAGGAAGTTGCGGACATGCCTCAGATTTCTGAAGAGGAAAATAGTATTCTCACATCCGAATTCACTGAGAAGGAAGTGTTTGATGCTATTAAGAAAATGGAACACAATAAAGCTCCAGGGCCAGATGGGTTTCCTGCGGAGTTTTATAATTTTTTTTGGTGTATCATTAAAGAAGATTTAATGGCCATGTTTACCCAACTACGCTCAGGTGATATCCCTTTGTATAAGCTGAACTTTGGAGTGATAACACTGTTGCCTAAAAAGGAGGATGCATCTAGAATAGAACAATATCGTCCTATTTGTCTTCTT
This sequence comes from Poa pratensis, assembly GCA_947311845.1. Taxonomy (NCBI): domain Eukaryota; kingdom Viridiplantae; phylum Streptophyta; class Magnoliopsida; order Poales; family Poaceae; genus Poa; species Poa pratensis. Next base: position 4,271,961 of record CAMZMU010000034.1, on the reverse strand, counting down.
AACGTTAGTTTCAAGATTTTCACAAAGGTTGGGACCATTAGAGCAACCTCTATTGCGGAGAGGGTGGTGCGCCCAACACAAACAACTTTTATCCCAGGGAGAACCATTTTAGAGGGGGTTGTTGTCCTTCACGAGACAACACATGAATTGCATCGGAAGAAGTTGGATGGAGTTTTGTTCAAAATTGACTTCGAAAAAGCTTACGATAAGGTGAAGTGGTCCTTCTTGCAACAAGTTCTTCGTATGAAAGGTTTTGCACCTCAGTGGTGTGAATGGATTGCGAGGTTTGTTCAAGGAGGAAGTGTTGGCATCAAAGTAAATGATGATATAGGTCATTATTTTCAAACTTTAAAGGGATTAAGACAAGGAGATCCTTTATCCCCTCTGTTATTTAACTTGGTCGCTGACATGCTGGCCATTTTAATTGCGCGTGCAAAGGAAGATGGTCAAGTTGGGGGACTGGTACCTCACTTAGTCGAAGGTGGGGTATCAATACTCCAATATGCTGATGACACAATTCTATTTCTTGAACACGACATTGCGAAGGCCGTGAACATGAAACTTATTTTAGCTCTTTTCGAACAGTTGTCTGGCTTGAAAATTAATTTTCATAAGAGCAAAATTTTTTTTTTGGAAAAGCTAAAGATGCACAGGATGAGTACAGACATATTTTCGGTTGTGAGCTGGGTTCTCTTCCATTTCGGTATTTAGGGATACCTATTCACTACAGGAGGTTACTTAATAAGGAATGGAAGCCGGTGGAAGATCGTTTTGAAAAGAAATTGGGAGCTTGGATAGGCAAGATGTTGTCATACGGGGATCGTCTTGTTTTAATAAACTCGGTTTTAACAAGTTTACCAATGTTTCTTTTGTCCTTCTTTTTAATACCTAAAGGGGTAAGAAAAAGATTAGACTATTACCGGTCTCGTTTCTTTTGGCAGAGTGATAGCACAAAGAAAAAAATACCGGCTCACTAAGTGGAACGTGGTGTGTAGGCCAAAAGACCAGGGGGGTCTTGGCATAGAGGTACTCGAAACAAAAAATAAGTGTTTGCTGAGTAAATGGCTTTATAAGTTATTGAATGAGGAAGGAGTATGGCAAGAACTTCTAATAAACAAGTACCTAGCAGGTAAAACGTTATCTCAGGTGCAGGCGAGACCAACCGACTCACCTTTTTGGAAGGGTCTGATGGGGGTCAAGAAGGATTTCTTTGCTCGTGGATCCTTTATAGTTGGAGATGGTCAAAAACAAATTTTTGGGAGGATGTTTGGCTAGGCCAAAATTCACCTGCGAGTGATTATCCTTCTCTGTTCGCAATTGCATACAACAAAAATGCCACAGTGCACGAAGTGTTCTCAACAGCACCTATTAATCTTCCATTTCGTAGGAATATTGTAGGCGCTAAAAGGGTAGCTTGGCTTCATCTTGTTGAGAGATTAATGACGGTTACTCTCAATAATGAATCTGATAAATTCAAATGGAACCTGACGCCAACATGTGTCTTCACAGTGAAATCTATGTATGCTGATATGATCAATGGCAACACAAGATTCTTGCGGAAATACTTGTGGAAGCTAAAAATCCCACTAAAGATAAAGATTTTCTTATGGTTCTTGTATCGAAAAGAACTTTTGACAAAGGACAATCTGACTAAAAGAAGATGGATAGGATGTAAGAAGTGCGTGTTTTGTCATAAGGATGAAACGATTCAGCATCTATTTATCTCTTGCTCCTTCGCTCAGAATATATGGCGTTTGATTCACTTCACTTTCAATATTTACCCTCCTACGAGTATAGCAAATATGTTTGGCAATTGGTTAAACGGGATAGATAAAGCCAATAAAGCGCGGATACGTATAGGCGTGTCTGCGGTTCTTTGGGCTTTATGGAACTGCCAAAATGATTTTATCTTTAACAACAAGAACAATGTTCATTTTCTGCAGGTGGTCAACAAGGCAGTGTACTGGATCAACATGTGGTCCTTCCTCCTGCCTATCGACCAACGTGGCATTATGGATTCAGCGTGTACCCGCATGCTGGCGGTCGTACGGGCTATCTTGTGCCGGGCTGGGTGGCTTCATACTAGAAGACTACATGGATCGATCTTCTTTGTTCGATTGGCTTATTTGGATATCCATTTTGGATGAGGCGTGATTTGTAAACCTTTAAACAGATTGATAATTGTTAATAATTGCGGCGGCTGTGTGCATCACCCTGATGCAGAGGCCGGGGATCCGCACCCCTTATCTAAAATTAAAAAAATGTTGTCACTATGGGGCCTCGGGTTCCGGACAATAACAGGTGCATACAACTTGTAGATATGATCCAAAATAATAATTAAACTCATGAAAGGGCCCCCTCGCGTTTTAGGTCGGGAAGAATAAATAGGCCAAAGGGCGTCGCCGAGTCATCCACGAGGTGGCCAGGTGGGCCCCAAGCGCGGTCTAGTCTGGACCACGGCCAGGGGGCGTCTGGGGGCTGTGGGCCCCTCCTGCAGCTCCCCTCCTGGCTCCATGAGTCTTCTGCCAAATAAGAATTTCTGGATTTTTTTCAGATTTTTCCGAGAACTTTGATTTCTGCACAAAAACAGGACACCAAAGAAATTCTGCTGAAAACAACGTTAGTCTGCATTAGTTCCATTCAAATCTTGCAAATTAGAGGAAAAACAACAACAAAATTATTTGGAAAAGTAGAAACGTTTTGGACATATCAAGTTCATAGGCCACCTATATATTTAACTCTTATTATTATCAAAGCAGTACACGAGAATTATTAAATACAGTCCACAACTCGTAGTACATAGACGAAAATTATAAAATTGCATAAGATAGATTTTATGAACAAAAGTATGCATAAGAAGTGTCATGTACTTGGCGCCTAGAGCCTCCCCATCAATTAAATCAAGAACAAAACCTTCCTCGCTTCTTTTGCAATTTTCCCCAAGCTTGGCTAGCTAGGCTTGGTGAGGAATGAACTTGCTCGGGCTAGACAAAAGGTAATATAGTACGCACAATTGACCTGACTTGCTCACTTAAGGTGCCAATCATGTAAGATAGATGTACATGATCGGCCGACATGAGCCAGCCAATTATGTAAATCCATAACTTACGTGATCGGCGACTTATGTACGTCAGTCGATCATGTAAATGGCATTTACGTGATCGGCTCATTAAGTTAACCGATCACGTAAATGTGTCTATTTAGATGATTGGCTCATAAGCTCTAGCCTTTTATTTCATAGCCATGCACATTGACGCCCAATTATGAGCCAATTGGGGAAAAAAGGGTGATCATAATGATCATTTTTTAGTAGTGGCAATTGGATATACATAATAGATGCGTAATGTTTATTTCCTATACGTACAATCATTCATGGCTACTGCCATACTGGTGGGCGCGCCGTATTATTATTACATGCATCTGCCTTGTTTACGCATTAGCCAGAGGAACGTGAGTAACGGGGTACAAAACAAGGCTTGTTTTCTTAGATGCAACTATTCCTGATACCTCAGAAACATCAACATCCTTGGGCTCCATTCCATTAGGCAGCTTCCAGTCAAAGTGGTATAGAAGGCTCGCCAGCGCAAGCTCCATGTTGGCCAACCCTATGGTAATCCCCGGGCACATCCGACGGCCAGATCCAAATGGGAGATACTCGTAGTTTGTTCCTTTGTAGTCCAGGTTGTTATTTTCAAACCGCTCTGGCTTGAACTCCTCGGGTTCGTCCCAATACTTAGGGTCCCTGCAAATTCCCCACACATTGACAAACACGACCATGCCCTTGGGAATGTCGTAGCCCATGATCTGGCATGTCTCACGGCACACGCGAGGAATCAGGACTGGACCTGGGGTGTGCAGCCTGAGGGCCTCCTTGAACACAAGCTTGAGGTAGCTGAGCCTCCCAAGGTCCTGCTCGGTTATCTTGTTTCTTCCTTTGAAGGCATCCCGTACCTCGGCCTGCGCTTTGGCCATCACCGCCGGGTTCCGTACTAGCGCTGTCATGCACCAGCCAAGCATGGCCGACGTGGTCTCGCTGCCTGCAGCAAACATGTCCTAGCACAAGAAACAAGCACACATTCAATTAATAATAAACCCTTAGTAGTGGCAATTGGATATACATAATAGATGCGTAATGTTTATTTCCTATAGGTACAATCATTCATGGCTACTGCCATACTGGTGGGCGTGCCGTATTATTATTACATGCATCTGCCTTGTTTACAATCATTCATGGCTACTGCCATACTGGTGGGCGCGCCGTATTATTATTACATGCATCTGCCTTGTTTACGCATTAGCCAGAGGAACGTGAGTAACGGGGTACAAAACAAGGCTTGTTTTCTTAGATGAAACTATTCCTGATAACTCAGAAACATCAACATCCTTGGGCTCGATTCCATTAGGCAGCTTCCAGTCAAAGTGGTATAGAAGGCTCGCCAGCGCAAGCTCCATGTTGGCCAACCCTAGGGTAGTCCCCGGGCAGATCCGACGACCAGATCCAAATGGGAGATACTCGTAGTTTGTTCCTTTGTAGTCCAGGTTGTTATTTTCAAACCGCTCTGGCTTGAACTCCTCAGGTTCGTCCCAATACTTAGGGTCCCTGCAAATTCCCCACACATTGACAAACACGACCATGCCCTTGGGAATGTCGTAGCCCATGATCTGGCATGTCTCGCGGCACACGCGAGGAATCAGGACTGGACCTGGGGTGTGCAGCCTGAGGGCCTCCTTGAACACAAGCTTGAGGTAGCTGAGCCTCCCAAGGTCCTGCTCGGTTATCTTGTTTCTTCCTTTGAAGGCATCCCGTACCTCAGCCTGCGCTTTGGCCATCACCGCCGGGTTCCGTACTAGCTCTGTCAAGCACCAGCTAAGCATGGCCGACGTGGTCTCGCTGCCTGCAGCAAACATGTCCTAGCACAAGAAACAAGCACACATTCAATTAATAATAAACCCTTAATTTGGTCATTCCTAGCCGGATATATATATATATATATATATATATATATATATAATATGGCTTCAGGTGATGGTTGGTACGTTTTTTCAATTTCCAATTTTGCCCTCAAACTTCATGAAAATTACCCACCACTGCCATGGGCAAGTGGAAAAAACGATTCGATCTTTTTCCGTCTGTCTTTTGGCTTCCCGTCCTTTGCTTCTTCTACTCCGTATTTCTTATACCACGGTCCAAATCTGCGTTCTTCCCTAACCACAATCTCCGGTGAGTTGCCAGGCGAGATTTTCCCAGGGAAGAGTAGGAAAAAAAAGAAACTGCCCCAATCTCCGCTGGTACGAGCAGATTGGGTTGCCCTGCCCAGCGGCGGACCGCTCAATCTGGGCATGGGTGCCGCCCCGGATTCGCCGGCGCCAGCAGCACCCACGCCGCCTCAGATCCCCCACCTCCGCTGCTGCATCCCGCTCTGGTCCTCCATCGCAGCCACGAGCAGGGCACCAGGCCAATCCAACGTGAGAGCAGAGCCTTCGATTACACGGACGAGCACCGGGTGCGGCCTCGAGGAAGTGGTGGCGGCTCTGCTGCATCCGCACGGACGAGCATCGATCTGGCGTGGGGGCGTGTGGACTGGTATTCTGCTACCCCTCTCCCGACCTGCATGCGCACAACATGCGGCCGCGCGCGCGGAGATTTTTAGATGCGTCCTGGGCCTGGGCACCCGGCTAGACGGCCGTAGACCGGCCTGAAGCAGCGAACGCAGACCGGCCTCCAGTGCACGTACACGCAGATGGCCCCTGGCGGCGGTCACTGGGAATCTGCGGCGTCTCTGGATCCTCGGTACTCACATGGTGGCCGATCTGAATCCCTAGATGCGGGAGCCTGCTGCCTAAGTTGATGTATTGGAGGCGGTCTAGGTTTGGTGTGGTGCCATGAAGGAGATGCGTGCAGACGCCATGGGAGCGGCCTGCCGAGGTGCAGCCGTGGCCGGTGGCCCGCGGGTGAGAGGAGTAGACACAGGGGACGGTCCTGGGGCAAACATGAGCCTGCGGGCTGCGGCCGACCAAGTCCCTGACGCCTCCCGATTCGCCGTCCTGATTACCTTGCCGCCACGAAGCCACGCCTTCTGCCGTCGCATCAGCTGCTCCCTCTTCTTTGTGGGCTATGATACGCAGGTACGGGATACAGACTGGGTGTTGCACAATAGTGTGATGAATGGAGGATCCAGCAATTCTTGATACCATACCGTAGGCAAAAATCCGAAGGGTGAAGTATCTACTCCTACGACATGATAAATGTCAGTATCTCCCACACACATTTATAGAGATTCTATGCATTCATGAAGGTACTCTGCAATACATGCTATTCTAAAAAATTCAGTTCACCCCCAAAAAAAAAAAAAAATTCAGTTCATATTCTCATCACGTGATATAAATTGCTTTTAGTATGAAGACATCGATGTGTTATTTAGCCATCCAAATTGGAACATATTTAGCTAAGATGTTTTTCTTAGAGGTCAATATCTTATAATAGTGTGAATTAACGATTGCCTGATAAAGGTACGTAGTTTCAAAATGAATTGTGCCGTTTGAAAGATAAATTGCAAATGCTCTCGATGTACTAGCTCATTGTCGAAGCTTTGCGTTGGCGCCCCGACAGAGATGACCTCTCACTGGATGCAAGTTTGGGAGTATGGGTATGTTGATGAACGGCGCCGATGAATGGGCCCGGGCGAGGCACGCACGAGACGTGCACGACGACCAGAGGCAAGAAGGACCGCGAGCGTTGTTGCGTTTGACCTGCATGAGGCCGCTACTTGGATGTCGCTCGCGCGCCGTTTACATGTTAACCGTCTCCGACTAACCGCCCCACTTATGTTCCCTCTTATCTCTCGCCGCTTCGTCAAAACGTATTAAGTACTTTAGTTTTTCACCCGTTGCAACGCACGGGCATTTTGCTAGTATATATATATTATATCTAACCGATGAGGGTTACGTACAAACAACAAGCCGACGACGGACGCGTGGTTGAGCATGGTGTCGGGTTCCTTCTGGAGCCTCAGTAGGACGCCGACGAAGCCCTCGTTCCCCTCATCGCCGCGGTCCATGGCTTCCGCTTTCTCTTGTATGACCTGCTCGAGGACGCGCTGCATCCTCTTGCGGCACGCGAGCACCTTGCGCGGCGCCATGGCGAAAAACTGTAGGACCCTCGACGATGGGTAGAGGTCAGCAATGGTCAGTGAAAAGGTTTCCCTGAGACCTGTGCTGAAGGCGTCGAGGAACTCGTGGTGGTACTTGCAGCGGCTGCCGATGGACTCGAGCACAAAGGTGTCATTCATGAACTTGGACACCATCTTGGTGAGGTCGACGGTGGAGCCTGTGGCGGCGGACGTACTGACGTCCTGAAGGAACTGGGCCACCTCCTGCTCGCGGATGTGCTGGAACGACTGCACCCTTGAGTGGGTGAGCAGCTCCGTCACACAGATTTTGCGGAGCTGACGCCACCGCTCACCGTAGGGTGCCAACGCGACGTCATTGCCGTCGAAGGTGAGCCTTTCAGCGTGGGGTTCAAGTTCCGGTCTGCGAACTTGAGGTCGTTTGTCTTCAAGACCTCCTGTGCAGCCTCCGGCGATGACAGCACCAACGTCGGCACCTCGCCAAGCCGGAGCATCATGACTGGTCCATACTTGTGCGACAGCCGGCGCATTGCGTGGTGGGGTAGGCCGCCGGCGATGATCAGGTGGTGGAGGCTGCCGATCACTGGCAGCGTCCATGGCCCCGGCGGCAGCTTAAGCTTTGGTTTCGCGAGGAGCAGGGACTTGATGAGCTTGGAGAGGAGGACGACAAGCACAGACACAGACAAGGCGAGGAGCACCTTGCTCTCCATGGTGTGGTTTAATAAGTGTTTTCGACGGGGACAAGCTAGGCTTCCATGCATTATGATGCTGCCCGTGGCTTAATTTATACTAGTAGTTTATAGCGTTGCAGCAAGTATGCTTTTCCCTTTACGTACTGAGCACATACCGTTTCGCGGCCGCAGCATGCGTGATGGCGAGCGCATACCCCCCTGGAACGAAGAAGAATGGAAAGGATGGGAATGGCAAGGACTTCCATGCGTGATGACGGTGAAAAGCGTCAGCGAGTGCGTACGGGTGGGACCTACCTTAACTACTTATTCTCTCTTCTCTTTTCTCTTTTCTTTTTTTAGCAACTTATCTCTCCTCTTTTCGGAATGGCTCCCCATCTCAGCACAAATAAATGTACGAAACAATAGTAAATATTGAAAAAAATGCGAAATAGATCGGTTAAGAACATATAAGTGTTTTATATACGCGTCAAGTTCCGTGAAAAACACATTGGTGGCGCTCTCGGAAATCAAATCAAATCAAACCGGTGGTCAAAATAGAATTTTAAAAATATTTAGGAAAATATCGTTTGCTAGGTCGGGCCCTCGATCAGTTAGTTATATGATCCAACGTCAAAATATATTATTAGATTAGGAGGTTTGATTGGATCAACCCTTAAATTACTGGACTCGGGTGACACCAATCTTATTTCTTTTGGAGTTGGGTGTCTTTTTTCGGTTTACTTGGAAAGTATTGTAGGCGGCCGACTATTTTTAATCTATTCCTACACTTAATTGTTGGAGTTATTTTTTGTGTGGAGTTGATATTTTTTACAAAAACTGGATGATGGGTCCTTTTGGGTGCCGTTCCTTTTATATGCTAAAACGGATTCTAGATTCCAACAGTTTTTTTGCGAAAATACATGAAATTCGTTCTAATGATCGGCTCCACCTAACATAAGTGCTTCAAGGCTTAAACCTGGTAATAGATGGGAACTTTTGGGAAAATTAGTTCTGTACCATCAAAAGATCTCATCTTTAGGAAAATACCACCAAAAGATTTGGCTTTAGGAAAATACCATTCAAAGTTCACAACGTTGCTGATTTCTACCATTCTGTCGGTTTCTCCGTTGATTTCCACGTCTTTTCCCATCGATCTTTCAGCCAGAGCTAACTTCCCTCCCATGGACCAATGGTAGCCAGAGGTGGAGAAGAATGGTGGCCACCAATCGCTTTAGTTGCCAGCCCTGGATTCGACAAAGGACATGGGGGAGGAGCGCCGGCGTCTTGATGGCTGTCGCTCGTCAGTACCGGGTTATTTGTCAGCAATAACAACCGGCCAAACTTTTACAGTGTAACTATCAGATTGTTTAGCCATAGTTAACGGGCTATTTAGCAATAGCTACCAAGCCAAGTTTTTGCCGCGTTTAGCTATACCTACCGGTTTATTTTGCAGCAATTGCTACCCGGCCAAAATTTTGCTGCGTAGCTTAGCTACCCGATTGTTTGGCGGTGCCTATTGGGTTATTTAGCAATAACTATTAGGCCAAGGTTTTGAAGTGTAGCTACCAGATTGTTTAGCGGTATCTACCGGGTTATTTAGCAATAGCTATCAGGTTTTTGAAACAACTTCCACATTATTTAAAAATAGCTATGAATTTTTTACAAACAACAACTACTCTCTCCGATCCATATTAATTGTCGCTAATCGGATGCATCTAAGACTAAAATATGTGTAGATACATCCGATTCAGCGACGGTTAATATGGATCGGAGCGAGTAGTTGAGGGTTTACTCAACTATCGAATTCTCCCATTTGTGCAGTATATAAATACTTAAGCTCATAAAGATGAGGGTAACCTAAAATATTGGTGTGGATATCTGGCTATTCGGTTCTAGTTACTAATTTTGTAGTGTACATTACTTGACAAATTAAAAGCCTTGTGCCCACTAATCAATTTTCTAACACTCACTTAAAATCAACACATGTTTGTGAGCATCAACTAGATAGTAGTCTGTACCTAGTTTAAATCTCTACTATATAATATAGATAAACGACCGTGGCCGTGGCTGTGGTACGTCGCGCCGTTTTTGACTTTAGCCCCTGAAGTATTCGGAAATCAAACCCGCAGTCCGATGGATCGAACCGTTTTCTCCTCGCCCCTTCCCGTCGCCAGCGTCTTCTGCTCTGTTTTTGTCCCCAGACCTTCCCAGACAAGGGTTCCCCATGGGAGCCGCTGGCGGCCGGTCCGGCCGCTATCCTACTCGCTCTCCCAGATGCTCTACCACGAAGCTCGATGAGGAGTTCGATCGCCTCTCGCACTGACTCCCCCGGTCTTTGAACTCTGGCCGGATCTAGGCGGAGCGCTCAAGGCTCATCCTACAGATGTAAGTTTTGCTCTGGAGTACGCCAGCCGCATGCAATCGCTGGCGAAGCTGGGGGAGCCCCTCACGGTGCCGAGAACGAGCAGTGAGATCTGGGATGGCACACGGGCGCACGTGCTATGATGATGGTGATTTTCCTTGCCTTGGCATGCGAGAGTATCAGCTAGGATGCCCGGGTACGGCGATACGGATACGGATACGGATACGGATACCGCGACGCCGATTTTTCAAAAACACGGATACGGGATACGTTTGTATATATAATTAAGTTAATAATATATATAAATTAGTGATTTTTTGTACGAGAATGAGAATTACTAGTAGTATGTAGGAGTCTTCGTGACTTTCTGTACATGCCTGCCACTTCCGATCATCATTTCGAGGAATACATGAGCAACATTCAACATCTGGACTGCATTTGATCGAGGCGGATAGCAATGCATCAAGTTCGATGGAGGCGTTCTGTATCCTGATGTATCCGATACGTATCCCGTATCCGATACGTATCCAACCCTGATACGCAACTTTTCTGCCGTATCCGTGCTTTCTAGAGTATCCAACCCTGATAGGCGAAGGAGGAGCGATCGGAGCACAAGGTAGAGAAGGCTAGACTAGGTGATCTCCTCAGGACAAGCTGACGTTGCATGGATAAGATAATTCATGAAATAGCAATAACAAAGGGAAATTTGCATGTGAACAATAAATAAGCATCCAGGTATTAATTAACGTAGTCATGTATTCCGTATTTAGTCGTACGTGCTTATAATAAGAATCTTGCAGACATCTTTTGTCCAACCATCCCATTTCAACGGGGCCACTATAGAAGCCTAATGGTAATTAAGGTACTCTTTTAATAGAGCATTGGAGCAAAGCATTAACACTCTGTGAATACAAGAAACCCTCAAGTCACAACCATCCCATCCGGTTATCCCAAATGTTGTCACTATGGGGCCTCGGGTTCCGGACAATAACAGGTGCATACAACTTGTAGATATGATCCAAAAGAATAATTAAACTCATGAAAGGGCCCCCTCGCGTTTTAGGTCGGGAAGAATAAATAGGACAAAGGGCGTCGCCGAGTCATCCATGAGGTGGCCAGGTGGGCCCCAAGCGCGGTCTAGTCTGGACCACGGCCAGGGGGCGTCTGGGGGCTGTGGGCCCCTCCTGCAGCTCCCCTCCTGGCTCCGTGAGTCTTCTGCCAAATAAGAATTTTGGATTTTTTTCAGATTTTTCCGAGAACTTTGATTTCTGCACAAAAACAGGACACCAAAGAAATTCTGCTGAAAACAACGTTAGTCTGCATTAGTTCCATTCAAATCTTGCAAATTAGAGGAAAACAACAACAAAAGTGTTTGTAAAAGTAGATACGTTTTGGACATATCAAGTTCATAGGCCACCTATATATTTAACTCTTATTATTATCAAAGCAGTACACGAGAATTATTAAATATAGTCCACAACTCGTCGTACATAGACGAAAATTATAAAATTGCATAAGACAGATTTTATCAACAAAAGTATGCATAAGAAGTGTCATGTACTTGGCTCCTAGAGCCTCCCCATCAATTAAATCAAGAACAAAACCTTCCTCGCTTCTTTTGCAATTTTCCCCAAGCTTGCCTAGCTAGGCTTGGTGAGGAATGAACTTGCTCGGGCTAGACAAAAAGTAATATAGTACGCACAATTGACCTGACTTGTTCTCTTAAGGAGCCAATCATGTAAGATAGATGTACATGATCGGCCGACATGAGCCAGCCAATTATGTGAGTAACAGGGTACAAAACAAGGCTTGTTTTCTTAGAAGCAACTATTCCTGATACCTCAGAAACATCGACATCCTTGGGCTCCATTCCATTAGGCAGCTTCCAGTCAAAGTGGTATAGAAGGCTCGCCAGCGCAAGCTCCATGTTGACCAACCCTATGGTAATCCCCGGGCACATCCGACGGCCAGATCCAAATGGGAGATACTCGTAGTTTGTTCCTTTGTAGTCCAGGTTGTTATTTTCAAACCGCTCTGGCTTGAACTCCTCGGGTTCGTCCCAATACTTAGGGTCCCTGCAAATTCCCCACACATTGACAAACACGACCATGCCCTTGGGAATGTCGTAGCCCATGATCTGGCATGTCTCACGGCACACGCGAGGAATCAGGACTGGACCTGGGGTGTGCAGCCTGAGGGCCTCCTTGAACACAAGCTTGAGGTAGCTGAGCGTCCCAAGGTCCTGCTCGGTTATCTTGATTCTTCCTTTGAAGGCATCCCGTACCTCGGCCTGCGCTTTGGCCATCACCGCCGGGTTCCGTACTAGCGCTGTCCATGGTAGAGCCCACATGTCTGCATCACATCCCTCATCGTTCCCCTCCCATCCCTCTCGCTCCCTATGTTCTCTCTCTGTGCATCGGCTGCCATGGCCGAAGCTCGTGGTCACCGCTGATTGCCCGTTGTCGCAAAAGTGGAACATGGGGTTCCACTAATGCTGCCAAAGTGGGTCCACCACCCGTGGGCCCACCAAGAAGATGGACAAGGCCAAGACTCAAGACTGGTAGGTGAGCCCACTCACCTGCCCCGCAAGGACTCATCAAGCTCGGCATCGACACCAGGCAGCTAAGGAATTGGGTGACCTCCCGGGGTCGCCTACTACCCGGAGGTCAAAGCGTGACCCGAGAGCCCGAGTCCCCGGCAGGAGGCCAGGCTCCCTCTCGGGTGCGTCTTCGTACGGCGCAAGGGATAAGGACGCCAGCTCGCGCAGGAAGCTTCAAGAAGACTTGGGCGCCAAGATGAAGGAGGTGAACTGTCTAAAGGGCACGGGATACGCTCACTGCTAGGGTTTACGAGAGGAAATTGTTCATCCACTGGAACACGTTGTGCCGCCGTCATCAAGATGGCGAACAATGGCGGTGGTCGAGGTTTTGGAGGGGACGATCGAGGTCGCGAGGCTGGGCGCAGCATTGGAGGTTTCCAGGCGCGCGGTGGCGCCGCCGGACGGGTTTCTTTCAATAACCCACAGATTGGTGGTCCGAGCGGGACTGCCGGGCAGGGCGTTGCTCCAAACATGAGTCAAAACAATTTTTATGTTGGAGGGCCTAGTGGGACTGCTGGTCAAGGAGATCTTGGCAGGCACAACAGCTTCAACAATGGAGGCCAGGGTTTTGGAAATCTTAATGCCGGCTCCGGGTTCTCCAACGGAGGACAACGCTGGCAAAACAATGGTGAGGGCTATAGAAACCAGTTTCAAGGATACCGTGGCTCGCATTTTTCTCAGGGCAGGGGTCGTGGAGGTTTTGCTGGAAGAGGAAGAGGTGCGGGTGCGAATGTCACACCTACCCTAACTGACAAGGATATCGAGGCCGTGGCAAAGAAGGTTGCTGAGGCTCTGAGGCAATCTACCACGTCTGCTTGGACTATTTGTATTAAAGATGGGTTCTATAGGCTTCGCTTTGAGGTGGAAAACCCAATTGATATGTCTGATGGCTATGACGATAAGCCTGAGTCGCCAGATTTTCATGATGAAGATAACGATGGAGATGATGATCAGGCACAAGGGCACAAAACCAAGGAAAATGGTGGGGAAGAGTGCTCGGGTAATGGTACAAATGAGGACATGGAAGTGATACCAGAAACTGAGGAGTTGAATCCAGAAACAAGGAACAATAGTACTGATTCAATGCAAGAAAGCTCAAAGGGGGTGTGAAAGGACAAGGATGTCGCCTAGAGGAGGGGGTGAAAAGGCGATTAAAACATTTCCGGTTTAGGCTTGCTAATTGCGGAATAAAACTAGGTGTTTAAATTAACTAGCCAACAACCTAAATAAACTAGGCTCAACTATGTGCAACCAACAACTTATGCTAAGCAAGACAAGCAACAAGGTGATAGCAATATAGAATACTTCAAGCACGAAGGCTATCACAATGTAAAGTGCATAAGTAAAAAGCTCGGGTATAGAAATAACCGAAGCACGCGGAGACGAGGATGTATTCCCGAGTTCCTCCTTGAAAGGGAGTACGTCTCGTTGGAGAGGTGTGAACCGACACAACGGTTCAACAACCACAAAGGTTTCACCTCTTCTCCGATGAACCGCACCACAAAGGTTTGGTTCACCTTCCACTATCGGTATTCCTTCGAGGCGGAATCCGGAGCATTTCAACAACAATCCGAGGCACAACCCACAAAGGGATTGGGGGCTCCCGAACGGCTTTCAACAACAATCCGAGGCACAACCCACAATGGGATTGGGGGCTCCCGAACGGCTTCAAGTGACCACACAAGGGTCCAACCACCACAAAGGCGTCTAGGGTCCAAGGACCCAAGAGTAACAAGTTCTTCAAGCTTTCAACTTCCACGAATCCTCGTGGAGAGCACACCGATGCACCAAATGCAAAAGGCAAGAGCACAAGTGCTCAAATCTTCACTCTCGAATCCCACCACAAGCAACTAATGCTTATGGGGGGAGAAGAGAGGAAGAACAAAGAAGAACACAACAAATGGAACTCCAAGACCTAGATCGAAAGGGTTCCCCTCACTTAGAGGAGATATGGTTTGGTGGAAATGTAGATCTAGGTCTTCTCCTTCAATCCTCCAAAGATCAAAGAGTTTGGGTGGAGGGATTGGGAGATATCAAAGAAATGAGCTTGCAACAATGGAGGAGAGAGAAATCTGGGCGAACTACTCAAGGTTGAAGAAGGGGAGGGGTATTTATAGCCCCTCCCACGAAAATAGCCGTTGCAGGCTCACTTAGGCCGGAACTTCCGGTCCTGGGGCCGGAACTTCCGGACACCCAGAAAAGCGACTAAAAAACGGTTCTGTACTCGGCCGGAAGTTTGGCCGGAAATTTGCCCGGAACTTCCGGATGGCCGGAATTTCCGGCCAAATCCGGAACTTCCGCCCCTCAGAAAACTGCAGAAACACTGAACACGAAAACGAAGATATCTCGATCATCCGGACTCCGTTTTCGATGTTCTCGGGCTCGTTGGAATCGCAACGAAGAGCTTTACAAGATCATGCAGAGAAACATCATAGTCCAACAATGGAAGATAAAACCAAATGGAGAAAGGTAAAACCTCTCTAAAAAGGAATAACCGGCAAACCTCCAAAACCGAAAACGCAACAAGTTTTCCATACGAAATTCGTTTTCGGTGAACTTGGGCTTGTCGTGAAGATCACAACAAGCATCAAAACCCAACAAGGAGAAAACCAAATAAGAACCAAGAAAGATGATATGGCAAGTATGCAAAGGTTTGAGCTCTCCACAAAGATGCGATCAAGTTACTCACTTGAGAGCCCCTCTTGATAGTACGCCGTCTATCCTATAACCCGGTCTCTCACTAACAACATGAGACCGGTAAAATAGAAAACCTATCAAGATCATACCTTTGCCTTGCGCATTCCACTTGAGCTCGATGATGACGATCTTGACTCTCTCAAGTTGGAACACCTTTCTTGATTGTGCTTGCTAGCACATGCTTGATGAAGACTTCTCCAAATGCTCCCCCATACTCCATTATGGGAGGGCCTCGCTAAGCTCCGTCTTCATGTCTCCTTTGCAAGCTTCAATCAAATGATATCTTCGAGATGCATCATATTGAGCTTGCGCTTCATCTTCTTCACTTGATATGTATGATGGCTTGGGGTTAAACATGATTGTTCACTCAATCTTCTTTTCCATGCCATACTTGCAATAAGCTCAACTCTACACATGACCATTCTTCATATAAACCCTTGAATAGAGCATTGGTCATCATGTCATCTTCTAGAGTCCAACACATGAACTCCAATCATTTCCTATGGACAAGATCTACAAGTATATCTCAATGCAAACATTAGTCCATAAGGATTGTCATTAATTACCAAAACCACGCATGGGGCAACACATGCACTTTCAGGGTGGTTTTTTCACCTCAGGTTAAAAAACAATTTGCTTTGGCTAGACAGACTTGGATGGAGGTTAATGCGGAGATGGCTAAGAGGCATGCCATCCAAGAGCAACAAAAGAAGGAGGAGAATTTGAAAGCTAAAGAAAAGCAACCTGCAGTTCTGGAGATTACAACGGTTACCGCTGTGGCAGCGAATAACGAAATCTTCTCGACTGCGGCAGCAGACATGGCGGCTGTGCGAGCTGTGGATGTTGCTGCTCCTATGCCTGATGTGCTGCACTGTGATCCCTTGGTGGACTATGACGATAGGATGTGTGTGACTCCACTGCGGGGTCAATGATTCATTCTTCGGAATCTTCACTATCCACTCTCGTGTCTAGAAGGGCAGTGCAGTCTCCATGTAGGCAGGGGGAAGAGGGACAGAAGGAGATAATCGAAGTGGATGAACAGCAGGCTAGTCAGCTACACGAGTTGAACGGCACTGATGTTTCTTCCACGAAGGCTAGACCAACGGAGAAGGAGATCATGGCTTTTGGAGGCCTCAAGGGTCTGTCCTCGACCGAAGCGCGGTCGAGTGACAGGCTAAGGGCGTAGGCGGATGCTGATCTTCCTCAACTCGAACGTGCGAAGGCACGGCTGGAACGCAAGGATGCATGCATGGATGGAGGTACATATATTCATCCAAACCCTAAATTATCTATTCTGTCTTTTTCGGATAGTGAGATTAAGCAAAGGGCTGCACGCTTAGGTATTTCACTTGGTAAATCACGGGAACAGGCTTTAGCTTCTATTTCGATTCTTAGGGACACGGAACACTCAAGAGGGGTTATTTTTCTAGAAAACAACTTGAATGCTGAGGGTAATGAGGATTCTGAAAGTAACCTAACTCTAAAAAGAGCATCCAATCTTAGTGAAGATTTGGAGGATAATGAGGTTGATGTACATGGAGATCATGCGGATCTCTTTGCACAAGGGTTGAAAGTTAAAAGAGGGCGTAAAAATAAAATTGATTACGCGCAAAAAACGGTTAGAAGGAGTGCAAGGCTTAGGAAGATTAACAAGAGTTCGAAATGAAGGGCATGATTTGGAATAGTGACGGTTTTGGGGATTCTGCGAAACATCTTTCTGTTCGTGAGGCGGTGCGTGAAAATAAACTTGATTTTGTAGCAATCATTGAGACAGGGAGAGCATCGTTTGCTGCTCCTTTTCTCAATTTCCTAGCTGGAGGTTTTGACTTTACGTGGTACTGCTTTCCTCCACATGGTCGTTCTGGGGGCATGCTGATTGGTGTGAATAACGCTACTCTTTCGATACAAAACGTTGTTTCGGGAGATTACTGTGTTAAGTTACAAGTACGTGCAAAATTAGATGGGTTTCGGTGGGCTCTTGTGGTAGTTTATGGGGCTGCCCAAGATGACAAGAAACTAGATTTTTTAGCTGAACTTGTAACAATCTGCGAAAGAGAATCTCTACCCATGTTAATAGGCGGCGATTTTAACATCATTAGGAGACAAGAAGAAAAAACAATGATAACTTTAATGCACGATGGCCGTTTCTTTTTAATGCGATTATTGAGAGTCTTGATTTAAAGGAATTACAACTCTCTGGAAGACAATATACTTGGTCTAGCAGGCGAGAAACACCAACACTTGAAAAACTTGATCGTTTTCTTGCAAGTGTTGAATGGGAGCAGAAATTTCCTCTAGTATCGGTACATGCTTTGAACCGTGCGGGGTCAGATCATACACCGTTACTTTTGGATTCAGGAGACCAAGCTCACTTGGGTAATAAAAACCTATTTTCATTTGAGTTGTCTTGGCTGCGCCAAGACGGGTTTTATGACCTGGTTTCTCGCCAAAATGGTAATTCACCAGTCGAGAGGTGGCAAAATAAAATTAGACACCTGAGACAGTTCTTGAGAGGATGGGCTAGGAACTTATGCGGAGAGTACAAACATTTGAAAGAAAAATTAATATTGCTTATTGATGAACTTGATATCAAGGCTGAAACGACTCCTCTCAGTGTAGCCGAGCGGGCTGCTAAGAAGGAAGCAGATGATGGTTTGGCTAAGCTTAGAAGGGATGAAGAATCAAAATGGGCTCAGAGGGCCAAAGTTAAACATGTGCAGGAGGGTGGGAGCAATACGAGATACTTTCACCTAATAGCAAATGGGAAACATAGAAAAAAAACGAATTTTTCAGTTAGAACAAGATGAGGGGACAATAGTTGGGCAAGAAAATCTTAAGGTATTCATTTCGGAATACTATAAAAAATTATTTGGATCGCCGGCTCAAAATAATTTTTCTATGGTAGAAGAGGAAGTTGCGGACATGCCTCAGATTTCTGAAGAGGAAAATAGTATTCTCACATCCGAATTCACTGAGAAGGAAGTGTTTGATGCTATTAAGAAAATGGAACACAATAAAGCTCCAGGGCCAGATGGGTTTCCTGCGGAGTTTTATAATTTTTTTTGGTGTATCATTAAAGAAGATTTAATGGCCATGTTTACCCAACTACGCTCAGGTGATATCCCTTTGTATAAGCTGAACTTTGGAGTGATAACACTGTTGCCTAAAAAGGAGGATGCATCTAGAATAGAACAATATCGTCCTATTTGTCTTCTTAACGTTAGTTTCAAGATTTTCACAAAGGTTGGGACCATTAGAGCAACCTCTATTGCGGAGAGGGTGGTGCGCCCAACACAAACAACTTTTATCCCAGGGAGAACCATTTTAGAGGGGGTTGTTGTCCTTCACGAGACAACACATGAATTGCATCGGAAGAAGTTGGATGGAGTTTTGTTCAAAATTGACTTCGAAAAAGCTTACGATAAGGTGAAGTGGTCCTTCTTGCAACAAGTTCTTCGTATGAAAGGTTTTGCACCTCAGTGGTGTGAATGGATTGCGAGGTTTGTTCAAGGAGGAAGTGTTGGCATCAAAGTAAATGATGATATAGGTCATTATTTTCAAACTTTAAAGGGATTAAGACAAGGAGATCCTTTATCCCCTCTGTTATTTAACTTGGTCGCTGACATGCTGGCCATTTTAATTGCGCGTGCAAAGGAAGATGGTCAAGTTGGGGGACTGGTACCTCACTTAGTCGAAGGTGGGGTATCAATACTCCAATATGCTGATGACACAATTCTATTTCTTGAACACGACATTGCGAAGGCCGTGAACATGAAACTTATTTTAGCTCTTTTCGAACAGTTGTCTGGCTTGAAAATTAATTTTCATAAGAGCAAAATTTTTTTTTTGGAAAAGCTAAAGATGCACAGGATGAGTACAGACATATTTTCGGTTGTGAGCTGGGTTCTCTTCCATTTCGGTATTTAGGGATACCTATTCACTACAGGAGGTTACTTAATAAGGAATGGAAGCCGGTGGAAGATCGTTTTGAAAAGAAATTGGGAGCTTGGATAGGCAAGATGTTGTCATACGGGGATCGTCTTGTTTTAATAAACTCGGTTTTAACAAGTTTACCAATGTTTCTTTTGTCCTTCTTTTTAATACCTAAAGGGGTAAGAAAAAGATTAGACTATTACCGGTCTCGTTTCTTTTGGCAGAGTGATAGCACAAAGAAAAAATACCGGCTCACTAAGTGGAACGTGGTGTGTAGGCCAAAAGACCAGGGGGGTCTTGGCATAGAGGTACTCGAAACAAAAAATAAGTGTTTGCTGAGTAAATGGCTTTATAAGTTATTGAATGAGGAAGGAGTATGGCAAGAACTTCTAATAAACAAGTACCTAGCAGGTAAAACGTTATCTCAGGTGCAGGCGAGACCAACCGACTCACCTTTTTGGAAGGGTCTGATGGGGGTCAAGAAGGATTTCTTTGCTCGTGGATCCTTTATAGTTGGAGATGGTCAACAAACAAAATTTTTGGGAGGATGTTTGGCTAGGCCAAAATTCACCTGCGAGTGATTATCCTTCTCTGTTCGCAATTGCATACAACAAAAATGCCACAGTGCACGAAGTGTTCTCAACAGCACCTATTAATCTTCCATTTCGTAGGAATATTGTAGGCGCTAAAAGGGTAGCTTGGCTTCATCTTGTTGAGAGATTAATGACGGTTACTCTCAATAATGAATCTGATAAATTCAAATGGAACCTGACGCCAACATGTGTCTTCACAGTGAAATCTATGTATGCTGATATGATCAATGGCAACACAAGATTCTTGCGGAAATACTTGTGGAAGCTAAAAATCCCACTAAAGATAAAGATTTTCTTATGGTTCTTGTATCGAAAAGAACTTTTGACAAAGGACAATCTGACTAAAAGAAGATGGATAGGATGTAAGAAGTGCGTGTTTTGTCATAAGGATGAAACGATTCAGCATCTATTTATCTCTTGCTCCTTCGCTCAGAATATGGCGTTTGATTCACTTCACTTTCAATATTTACCCTCCTACGAGTATAGCAAATATGTTTGGCAATTGGTTAAACGGGATAGATAAAGCCAATAAAGCGCGGATACGTATAGGCGTGTCTGCGGTTCTTTGGGCTTTATGGAACTGCCAAAATGATTTTATCTTTAACAACAAGAACAATGTTCATTTTCTGCAGGTGGTCAACAAGGCAGTGTACTGGATCAACATGTGGTCCTTCCTCCCCTATCGACCAACGTGGCATTATGGATTCAGCGTGTACCCGCATGCTGGCGGTCGTACGGGCTATCTTGTGCCGGGCTGGGTGGCTTCATACTAGAAGACTACATGGATCGATCTTCTTTGTTCGATTGGCTTATTTGGATATCCATTTTGGATGAGGCGTGATTTGTAAACCTTTAAACAGATTGATAATTGTTAATAATTGCGGCGGCTGTGTGCATCACCCTGATGCAGAGGCCGGGGATCCGCACCCCTTATCTAAAATTAAAAAAATGTTGTCACTATGGGGCCTCGGGTTCCGGACAATAACAGGTGCATACAACTTGTAGATATGATCCAAAATAATAATTAAACTCATGAAAGGGCCCCCTCGCGTTTTAGGTCGGGAAGAATAAATAGGCCAAAGGGCGTCGCCGAGTCATCCACGAGGTGGCCAGGTGGGCCCCAAGCGCGGTCTAGTCTGGACCACGGCCAGGGGGCGTCTGGGGGCTGTGGGCCCCTCCTGCAGCTCCCCTCCTGGCTCCATGAGTCTTCTGCCAAATAAGAATTTCTGGATTTTTTTCAGATTTTTCCGAGAACTTTGATTTCTGCACAAAAACAGGACACCAAAGAAATTCTGCTGAAAACAACGTTAGTCTGCATTAGTTCCATTCAAATCTTGCAAATTAGAGGAAAAACAACAACAAAATTATTTGGAAAAGTAGAAACGTTTTGGACATATCAAGTTCATAGGCCACCTATATATTAACTCTTATTATTATCAAAGCAGTACACGAGAATTATTAAATACAGTCCACAACTCGTAGTACATAGACGAAAATTATAAAATTGCATAAGATAGATTTTATGAACAAAAGTATGCATAAGAAGTGTCATGTACTTGGCGCCTAGAGCCTCCCCATCAATTAAATCAAGAACAAAACCTTCCTCGCTTCTTTTGCAATTTTCCCCAAGCTTGGCTAGCTAGGCTTGGTGAGGAATGAACTTGCTCGGGCTAGACAAAAGGTAATATAGTACGCACAATTGACCTGACTTGCTCACTTAAGGTGCCAATCATGTAAGATAGATGTACATGATCGGCCGACATGAGCCAGCCAATTATGTAAATCCATAACTTACGTGATCGGCGACTTATGTACGTCAGTCGATCATGTAAATGGCATTTACGTGATCGGCTCATTAAGTTAACCGATCACGTAAATGTGTCTATTTAGATGATTGGCTCATAAGCTCTAGCCTTTTTTTCATAGCCATGCACATTGACGCCCAATTATGAGCCAATTGGGGAAAAAAGGGTGATCATAATGATCATTTTTTAGTAGTGGCAATTGGATATACATAATAGATGCGTAATGTTTATTTCCTATACGTACAATCATTCATGGCTACTGCCATACTGGTGGGCGCGCCGTATTATTATTACATGCATCTGCCTTGTTTACGCATTAGCCAGAGGAACGTGAGTAACGGGGTACAAAACAAGGCTTGTTTTCTTAGATGCAACTATTCCTGATACCTCAGAAACATCAACATCCTTGGGCTCCATTCCATTAGGCAGCTTCCAGTCAAAGTGGTATAGAAGGCTCGCCAGCGCAAGCTCCATGTTGGCCAACCCTATGGTAATCCCCGGGCACATCCGACGGCCAGATCCAAATGGGAGATACTCGTAGTTTGTTCCTTTGTAGTCCAGGTTGTTATTTTCAAACCGCTCTGGCTTGAACTCCTCGGGTTCGTCCCAATACTTAGGGTCCCTGCAAATTCCCCACACATTGACAAACACGACCATGCCCTTGGGAATGTCGTAGCCCATGATCTGGCATGTCTCACGGCACACGCGAGGAATCAGGACTGGACCTGGGGTGTGCAGCCTGAGGGCCTCCTTGAACACAAGCTTGAGGTAGCTGAGCCTCCCAAGGTCCTGCTCGGTTATCTTGTTTCTTCCTTTGAAGGCATCCCGTACCTCGGCCTGCGCTTTGGCCATCACCGCCGGGTTCCGTACTAGCGCTGTCATGCACCAGCCAAGCATGGCCGACGTGGTCTCGCTGCCTGCAGCAAACATGTCCTAGCACAAGAAACAAGCACACATTCAATTAATAATAAACCCTTAGTAGTGGCAATTGGATATACATAATAGATGCGTAATGTTTATTTCCTATAGGTACAATCATTCATGGCTACTGCCATACTGGTGGGCGTGCCGTATTATTATTACATGCATCTGCCTTGTTTACAATCATTCATGGCTACTGCCATACTGGTGGCGCGCCGTATTATTATTACATGCATCTGCCTTGTTTACGCATTAGCCAGAGGAACGTGAGTAACGGGGTACAAAACAAGGCTTGTTTTCTTAGATGAAACTATCCTGATAACTCAGAAACATCAACATCCTTGGGCTCGATTCCATTAGGCAGCTTCCAGTCAAAGTGGTATAGAAGGCTCGCCAGCGCAAGCTCCATGTTGG
>CAMZMU010000034.1:4048180-4247037 GCA_947311845.1 Poa pratensis | reverse complement strand
TTTTTTTAGCAACTTATCTCTCCTCTTTTCGGAATGGCTCCCCACTCAGCACAAATAAATGTACGAAAACAATAGTAAATATTGAAAAAAATGCGAAATAGATCGGTTAAGAACATAAGTGTTTTATATACGCGTCAAGTTCCGTGAAAAATCACATTGGTGGCGCTCTCGGAAATCAAATCAAATCAACCGGTGGTCAAAATAGAATTTTAAAAATATTTAGGAAAATATCGTTTGCTAGGTCGGGCCCTCGATCAGTTAGTTATATGATCCAACGTCAAAATATATTATTAGATTAGGAGGTTTGATTGGATCAACCCTTAAATTACTGGACTCGGGTGACACCAATCTTATTTCTTTTGGAGTTGGGTGTCTTTTTTCGGTTTACTTGGAAAGTATTGTAGGCGGCCGACTATTTTTAATCTATTCCTACACTTAATTGTTGGAGTTATTTTTTGTGTGGAGTTGATATTTTTTACAAAAACTGGATGATGGGTCCTTTTGGGTGCCGTTCCTTTTATATGCTAAAACGGATTCTAGATTCCAACAGTTTTTTTGCGAAAATACATGAAATTCGTTCTAATGATCGGCTCCACCTAACATAAGTGCTTCAAGGCTTAAACCTGGTAATAGATGGGAACTTTTGGGAAAATTAGTTCTGTACCATCAAAAGATCTCATCTTTAGGAAAATACCACCAAAAGATTTGGCTTTAGGAAAATACCATTCAAAGTTCACAACGTTGCTGATTTCTACCATTCTGTCGGTTTCTCCGTTGATTTCCACGTCTTTTCCCATCGATCTTTCAGCCAGAGCTAACTTCCCTCCCATGGACCAATGGTAGCCAGAGGTGGAGAAGAATGGTGGCCACCAATCGCTTTAGTTGCCAGCCCTGGATTCGACAAAGGACATGGGGGAGGAGCGCCGGCGTCTTGATGGCTGTCGCTCGTCAGTACCGGGTTATTTGTCAGCAATAACAACCGGCCAAACTTTTACAGTGTAACTATCAGATTGTTTAGCCATAGTTAACGGGCTATTTAGCAATAGCTACCAAGCCAAGTTTTTGCCGCGTTTAGCTATACCTACCGGTTTATTTTGCAGCAATTGCTACCCGGCCAAAATTTTGCTGCGTAGCTTAGCTACCCGATTGTTTGGCGGTGCCTATTGGGTTATTTAGCAATAACTATTAGGCCAAGGTTTTGAAGTGTAGCTACCAGATTGTTTAGCGGTATCTACCGGGTTATTTAGCAATAGCTATCAGGTTTTTGAAACAACTTCCACATTATTTAAAATAGCTATGAATTTTTTACAAACAACAACTACTCTCTCCGATCCATATTAATTGTCGCTAATCGGATGCATCTAAGACTAAAATATGTGTAGATACATCCGATTCAGCGACGGTTAATATGGATCGGAGCGAGTAGTTGAGGGTTTACTATACTATCGAATTTCCCATTTGTGCAGTATATAAATACTTAAGCTCATAAAGATGAGGGTAACCTAAAATATTGGTGTGGATATCTGGCTATTCGGTTCTAGTTACTAATTTTGTAGTGTACATTACTTGACAAATTAAAAGCCTTGTGCCCACTAATCAATTTTCTAACACTCACTTAAAATCAACACATGTTTGTGAGCATCAACTAGATAGTAGTCTGTACCTAGTTTAAATCTCTACTATATAATATAGATAAACGACCGTGGCCGTGGCTGTGGTACGTCGCGCCGTTTTTGACTTTAGCCCCTGAAGTATTCGGAAATCAAACCCGCAGTCCGATGGATCGAACCGTTTTCTCCTCGCCCCTTCCCGTCGCCAGCGTCTTCTGCTCTGTTTTTGTCCCCAGACCTTCCCAGACAAGGGTTCCCCATGGGAGCCGCTGGCGGCCGGTCCGGCCGCTATCCTACTCGCTCTCCCAGATGCTCTACCACGAAGCTCGATGAGGAGTTCGATCGCCTCTCGCACTGACTCCCCCGGTCTTTGAACTCTGGCCGGATCTAGGCGGAGCGCTCAAGGCTCATCCTACAGATGTAAGTTTTGCTCTGGAGTACGCCAGCCGCATGCAATCGCTGGCGAAGCTGGGGGAGCCCCTCACGGTGCCGAGAACGAGCAGTGAGATCTGGGATGGCACACGGGCGCACGTGCTATGATGATGGTGATTTTCCTTGCCTTGGCATGCGAGAGTATCAGCTAGGATGCCCGGGTACGGCGATACGGATACGGATACGGATACCGATACCGCCGATACGCCGATTTTTCAAAAACACGGATACGGGATACGTTTGTATATATAATTAAGTTAATAATATATATAAATTAGTGATTTTTTGTACGAGAATGAGAATTACTAGTAGTATGTAGGAGTCTTCGTGACTTTCTGTACATGCCTGCCACTTCCGATCATCATTTCGAGGAATACATGAGCAACATTCAACATCTGGACTGCATTTGATCGAGGCGGATAGCAATGCATCAAGTTCGATGGAGGCGTTCTGTATCCTGATGTATCCGATACGTATCCCGTATCCGATACGTATCCAACCCTGATACGCAACTTTTCTGCCGTATCCGTGCTTTCTAGAGTATCCAACCCTGATAGGCGAAGGAGGAGCGATCGGAGCACAAGGTAGAGAAGGCTAGACTAGGTGATCTCCTCAGGACAAGCTGACGTTGCATGGATAAGATAATTCATGAAATAGCAATAACAAAGGGAAATTTGCATGTGAACAATAAATAAGCATCCAGGTATTAATTAACGTAGTCATGTATTCCGTATTTAGTCGTACGTGCTTATAATAAGAATCTTGCAGACATCTTTTGTCCAACCATCCCATTTCAACGGGGCCACTATAGAAGCCTAATGGTAATTAAGGTACTCTTTTAATAGAGCATTGGAGCAAAGCATTAACACTCTGTGAATACAAGAAACCCTCAAGTCACAACCATCCCATCCGGTTATCCCAAATGTTGTCACTATGGGGCCTCGGGTTCCGGACAATAACAGGTGCATACAACTTGTAGATATGATCCAAAAGAATAATTAAACTCATGAAAGGGCCCCCTCGCGTTTTAGGTCGGGAAGAATAAATAGGACAAAGGGCGTCGCCGAGTCATCCATGAGGTGGCCAGGTGGGCCCCAAGCGCGGTCTAGTCTGGACCACGGCCAGGGGGCGTCTGGGGGCTGTGGGCCCCTCCTGCAGCTCCCCTCCTGGCTCCGTGAGTCTTCTGCCAAATAAGAATTTTTGGATTTTTTTCAGATTTTTCCGAGAACTTTGATTTCTGCACAAAAACAGGACACCAAAGAAATTCTGCTGAAAACAACGTTAGTCTGCATTAGTTCCATTCAAATCTTGCAAATTAGAGGAAAACAACAACAAAAGTGTTTGTAAAAGTAGATACGTTTTGGACATATCAAGTTCATAGGCCACCTATATATTTAACTCTTATTATTATCAAAGCAGTACACGAGAATTATTAAATATAGTCCACAACTCGTCGTACATAGACGAAAATTATAAAATTGCATAAGACAGATTTTATCAACAAAAGTATGCATAAGAAGTGTCATGTACTTGGCTCCTAGAGCCTCCCCATCAATTAAATCAAGAACAAAACCTTCCTCGCTTCTTTTGCAATTTTCCCCAAGCTTGCCTAGCTAGGCTTGGTGAGGAATGAACTTGCTCGGGCTAGACAAAAAGTAATATAGTACGCACAATTGACCTGACTTGTTCTCTTAAGGAGCCAATCATGTAAGATAGATGTACATGATCGGCCGACATGAGCCAGCCAATTATGTGAGTAACAGGGTACAAAACAAGGCTTGTTTTCTTAGAAGCAACTATTCCTGATACCTCAGAAACATCGACATCCTTGGGCTCCATTCCATTAGGCAGCTTCCAGTCAAAGTGGTATAGAAGGCTCGCCAGCGCAAGCTCCATGTTGACCAACCCTATGGTAATCCCCGGGCACATCCGACGGCCAGATCCAAATGGGAGATACTCGTAGTTTGTTCCTTTGTAGTCCAGGTTGTTATTTTCAAACCGCTCTGGCTTGAACTCCTCGGGTTCGTCCCAATACTTAGGGTCCCTGCAAATTCCCCACACATTGACAAACACGACCATGCCCTTGGGAATGTCGTAGCCCATGATCTGGCATGTCTCACGGCACACGCGAGGAATCAGGACTGGACCTGGGGTGTGCAGCCTGAGGGCCTCCTTGAACACAAGCTTGAGGTAGCTGAGCGTCCCAAGGTCCTGCTCGGTTATCTTGATTCTTCCTTTGAAGGCATCCCGTACCTCGGCCTGCGCTTTGGCCATCACCGCCGGGTTCCGTACTAGCGCTGTCCATGGTAGAGCCCACATGTCTGCATCACATCCCTCATCGTTCCCCTCCCATCCCTCTCGCTCCCTCTGTTCTCTCTCTGTGCATCGGCTGCCATGGCCGAAGCTCGTGGTCACCGCTGATTGCCCGTTGTCGCAAAAGTGGAACATGGGGTTCCACTAATGCTGCCAAAGTGGGTCCACCACCCGTGGGCCCACCAAGAAGATGGACAAGGCCAAGACTCAAGACTGGTAGGTGAGCCCGCTCACCTGCCCCGCAAGGACTCATCAAGCTCGGCATCGACACCAGGCAGCTAAGGAATTGGGTGACCTCCCGGGGTCGCCTACTACCCGGAGGTCAAAGCGTGACCCGAGAGCCCGAGTCCCCGGCAGGAGGCCAGGCTCCCTCTCGGGTGCGTCTTCGTACGGCGCAAGGGATAAGGACGCCAGCTCGCGCAGGAAGCTTCAAGAAGACTTGGGCGCCAAGATGAAGGAGGTGAACTGTCTAAAGGGCACGGGATACGCTCACTGCTAGGGTTTACGAGAGGAAATTGTTCATCCACTGGAACACGTTGTGCCGCCGTCATCAAGATGGCGAACAATGGCGGTGGTCGAGGTTTTGGAGGGGACGATCGAGGTCGCGAGGCTGGGCGCAGCATTGGAGGTTTCCAGGCGCGCGGTGGCGCCGCCGGACGGGTTTCTTTCAATAACCCACAGATTGGTGGTCCGAGCGGGACTGCCGGGCAGGGCGTTGCTCCAAACATGAGTCAAAACAATTTTTATGTTGGAGGGCCTAGTGGGACTGCTGGTCAAGGAGATCTTGGCAGGCACAACAGCTTCAACAATGGAGGCCAGGGTTTTGGAAATCTTAATGCCGGCTCCGGGTTCTCCAACGGAGGACAACGCTGGCAAAACAATGGTGAGGGCTATAGAAACCAGTTTCAAGGATACCGTGGCTCGCATTTTTCTCAGGGCAGGGGTCGTGGAGGTTTTGCTGGAAGAGGAAGAGGTGCGGGTGCGAATGTCACACCTACCCTAACTGACAAGGATATCGAGGCCGTGGCAAAGAAGGTTGCTGAGGCTCTGAGGCAATCTACCACGTCTGCTTGGACTATTTGTATTAAAGATGGGTTCTATAGGCTTCGCTTTGAGGTGGAAAACCCAATTGATATGTCTGATGGCTATGACGATAAGCCTGAGTCGCCAGATTTTCATGATGAAGATAACGATGGAGATGATGATCAGGCACAAGGGCACAAAACCAAGGAAAATGGTGGGGAAGAGTGCTCGGGTAATGGTACAAATGAGGACATGGAAGTGATACCAGAAACTGAGGAGTTGAATCCAGAAACAAGGAACAATAGTACTGATTCAATGCAAGAAAGCTCAAAGGGGGTGTGAAAGGACAAGGATGTCGCCTAGAGGAGGGGGTGAAAAGGCGATTAAAACATTTCCGGTTTAGGCTTGCTAATTGCGGAATAAAACTAGGTGTTTAAATTAACTAGCCAACAACCTAAATAAACTAGGCTCAACTATGTGCACCAACAACTTATGCTAAGCAAGACAAGCAACAAGGTGATAGCAATATAGAATACTTCAAGCACGAAGGCTATCACAATGTAAAGTGCATAAGTAAAAAGCTCGGGTATAGAAATAACCGAAGCACGCGGAGACGAGGATGTATTCCCGAGTTCCTCCTTGAAAGGGAGTACGTCTCGTTGGAGAGGTGTGAACCGACACAACGGTTCAACAACCACAAAGGTTTCACCCTCTTCTCCGATGAACCGCACCACAAAGGTTTGGTTCACCTTCCACTATCGGTATTCCTTCGAGGCGGAATCCGGAGCATTTCAACAACAATCCGAGGCACAACCCACAAAGGGATTGGGGGCTCCCGAACGGCTTTCAACAACAATCCGAGGCACAACCCACAATGGGATTGGGGGCTCCCGAACGGCTTCAAGTGACCACACAAGGGTCCAACCACCACAAAGGCGTCTAGGGTCCAAGGACCCAAGAGTAACAAGTTCTTCAAGCTTTCAACTTCCACGAATCCTCGTGGAGAGCACACCGATGCACCAAATGCAAAAGGCAAGAGCACAAGTGCTCAAATCTTCACTCTCGAATCCCACCACAAGCAACTAATGCTTATGGGGGGAGAAGAGAGGAAGAACAAAGAAGAACACAACAAATGGAACTCCAAGACCTAGATCGAAAGGGTTCCCCTCACTTAGAGGAGATATGGTTTGGTGGAAATGTAGATCTAGGTCTTCTCCTTCAATCCTCCAAAGATCAAAGAGTTTGGGTGGAGGGATTGGGAGATATCAAAGAAATGAGCTTGCAACAATGGAGGAGAGAGAAATCTGGGCGAACTACTCAAGGTTGAAGAAGGGGAGGGGTATTTATAGCCCCTCCCACGAAAATAGCCGTTGCAGGCTCACTTAGGCCGGAACTTCCGGTCCTGGGGCCGGAACTTCCGGACACCCAGAAAAGCGACTAAAAAACGGTTCTGTACTCGGCCGGAAGTTTGGCCGGAAATTTGCCCGGAACTTCCGGATGGCCGGAATTTCCGGCCAAATCCGGAACTTCCGCCCCTCAGAAAACTGCAGAAACACTGAACACGAAAACGAAGATATCTCGATCATCCGGACTCCGTTTTCGATGTTCTCGGGCTCGTTGGAATCGCAACGAAGAGCTTTACAAGATCATGCAGAGAAACATCATAGTCCAACAATGGAAGATAAAACCAAATGGAGAAAGGTAAAACCTCTCTAAAAAGGAATAACCGGCAAACCTCCAAAACCGAAAACGCAACAAGTTTTCCATACGAAATTCGTTTTCGGTGAACTTGGGCTTGTCGTGAAGATCACAACAAGCATCAAAACCCAACAAGGAGAAAACCAAATAAGAACCAAGAAAGATGATATGGCAAGTATGCAAAGGTTTGAGCTCTCCACAAAGATGCGATCAAGTTACTCACTTGAGAGCCCCTCTTGATAGTACGCCGTCTATCCTATAACCCGGTCTCTCACTAACAACATGAGACCGGTAAAATAGAAAACCTATCAAGATCATACCTTTGCCTTGCGCATTCCACTTGAGCTCGATGATGACGATCTTGACTCTCTCAAGTTGGAACACCTTTCTTGATTGTGCTTGCTAGCACATGCTTGATGAAGACTTCTCCAAATGCTCCCCCATACTCCATTATGGGAGGGCCTCGCTAAGCTCCGTCTTCATGTCTCCTTTGCAAGCTTCAATCAAATGATATCTTCGAGATGCATCATATTGAGCTTGCGCTTCATCTTCTTCACTTGATATGTATGATGGCTTGGGGTTAAACATGATTGTTCACTCAATCTTCTTTTCCATGCCATACTTGCAATAAGCTCAACTCTACACATGACCATTCTTCATATAAACCCTTGAATAGAGCATTGGTCATCATGTCATCTTCTAGAGTCCAACACATGAACTCCAATCATTTCCTATGGACAAGATCTACAAGTATATCTCAATGCAAACATTAGTCCATAAGGATTGTCATTAATTACCAAAACCACGCATGGGGCAACACATGCACTTTCAGGGTGGTTTTTTCACCTCAGGTTAAAAAACAATTTGCTTTGGCTAGACAGACTTGGATGGAGGTTAATGCGGAGATGGCTAAGAGGCATGCCATCCAAGAGCAACAAAAGAAGGAGGAGAATTTGAAAGCTAAAGAAAAGCAACCTGCAGTTCTGGAGATTACAACGGTTACCGCTGTGGCAGCGAATAACGAAATCTTCTCGACTGCGGCAGCAGACATGGCGGCTGTGCGAGCTGTGGATGTTGCTGCTCCTATGCCTGATGTGCTGCACTGTGATCCCTTGGTGGACTATGACGATAGGATGTGTGTGACTCCACTGCGGGGTCAATGATTCATTCTTCGGAATCTTCACTATCCACTCTCGTGTCTAGAAGGGCAGTGCAGTCTCCATGTAGGCAGGGGGAAGAGGGACAGAAGGAGATAATCGAAGTGGATGAACAGCAGGCTAGTCAGCTACACGAGTTGAACGGCACTGATGTTTCTTCCACGAAGGCTAGACCAACGGAGAAGGAGATCATGGCTTTTGGAGGCCTCAAGGGTCTGTCCTCGACCGAAGCGCGGTCGAGTGACAGGCTAAGGGCGTAGGCGGATGCTGATCTTCCTCAACTCGAACGTGCGAAGGCACGGCTGGAACGCAAGGATGCATGCATGGATGGAGGTACATATATTCATCCAAACCCTAAATTATCTATTCTGTCTTTTTCGGATAGTGAGATTAAGCAAAGGGCTGCACGCTTAGGTATTTCACTTGGTAAATCACGGGAACAGGCTTTAGCTTCTATTTCGATTCTTAGGGACACGGAACACTCAAGAGGGGTTATTTTTCTAGAAAACAACTTGAATGCTGAGGGTAATGAGGATTCTGAAAGTAACCTAACTCTAAAAAGAGCATCCAATCTTAGTGAAGATTTGGAGGATAATGAGGTTGATGTACATGGAGATCATGCGGATCTCTTTGCACAAGGGTTGAAAGTTAAAAGAGGGCGTAAAAATAAAATTGATTACGCGCAAAAAACGGTTAGAAGGAGTGCAAGGCTTAGGAAGATTAACAAGAGTTCGAAATGAAGGGCATGATTTGGAATAGTGACGGTTTTGGGGATTCTGCGAAACATCTTTCTGTTCGTGAGGCGGTGCGTGAAAATAAACTTGATTTTGTAGCAATCATTGAGACAGGGAGAGCATCGTTTGCTGCTCCTTTTCTCAATTTCCTAGCTGGAGGTTTTGACTTTACGTGGTACTGCTTTCCTCCACATGGTCGTTCTGGGGGCATGCTGATTGGTGTGAATAACGCTACTCTTTCGATACAAAACGTTGTTTCGGGAGATTACTGTGTTAAGTTACAAGTACGTGCAAAATTAGATGGGTTTCGGTGGGCTCTTGTGGTAGTTTATGGGGCTGCCCAAGATGACAAGAAACTAGATTTTTTAGCTGAACTTGTAACAATCTGCGAAAGAGAATCTCTACCCATGTTAATAGGCGGCGATTTTAACATCATTAGGAGACAAGAAGAAAAGAACAATGATAACTTTAATGCACGATGGCCGTTTCTTTTTAATGCGATTATTGAGAGTCTTGATTTAAAGGAATTACAACTCTCTGGAAGACAATATACTTGGTCTAGCAGGCGAGAAACACCAACACTTGAAAAACTTGATCGTTTTCTTGCAAGTGTTGAATGGGAGCAGAAATTTCCTCTAGTATCGGTACATGCTTTGAACCGTGCGGGGTCAGATCATACACCGTTACTTTTGGATTCAGGAGACCAAGCTCACTTGGGTAATAAAAACCTATTTTCATTTGAGTTGTCTTGGCTGCGCCAAGACGGGTTTTATGACCTGGTTTCTCGCCAAAATGGTAATTCACCAGTCGAGAGGTGGCAAAATAAAATTAGACACCTGAGACAGTTCTTGAGAGGATGGGCTAGGAACTTATGCGGAGAGTACAAACATTTGAAAGAAAAATTAATATTGCTTATTGATGAACTTGATATCAAGGCTGAAACGACTCCTCTCAGTGTAGCCGAGCGGGCTGCTAAGAAGGAAGCAGATGATGGTTTGGCTAAGCTTAGAAGGGATGAAGAATCAAAATGGGCTCAGAGGGCCAAAGTTAAACATGTGCAGGAGGGTGGGAGCAATACGAGATACTTTCACCTAATAGCAAATGGGAAACATAGAAAAAAAACGAATTTTTCAGTTAGAACAAGATGAGGGGACAATAGTTGGGCAAGAAAATCTTAAGGTATTCATTTCGGAATACTATAAAAAATTATTTGGATCGCCGGCTCAAAATAATTTTTCTATGGTAGAAGAGGAAGTTGCGGACATGCCTCAGATTTCTGAAGAGGAAAATAGTATTCTCACATCCGAATTCACTGAGAAGGAAGTGTTTGATGCTATTAAGAAAATGGAACACAATAAAGCTCCAGGGCCAGATGGGTTTCCTGCGGAGTTTTATAATTTTTTTTGGTGTATCATTAAAGAAGATTTAATGGCCATGTTTACCCAACTACGCTCAGGTGATATCCCTTTGTATAAGCTGAACTTTGGAGTGATAACACTGTTGCCTAAAAAGGAGGATGCATCTAGAATAGAACAATATCGTCCTATTTGTCTTCTTAACGTTAGTTTCAAGATTTTCACAAAGGTTGGGACCATTAGAGCAACCTCTATTGCGGAGAGGGTGGTGCGCCCAACACAAACAACTTTTATCCCAGGGAGAACCATTTTAGAGGGGGTTGTTGTCCTTCACGAGACAACACATGAATTGCATCGGAAGAAGTTGGATGGAGTTTTGTTCAAAATTGACTTCGAAAAAGCTTACGATAAGGTGAAGTGGTCCTTCTTGCAACAAGTTCTTCGTATGAAAGGTTTTGCACCTCAGTGGTGTGAATGGATTGCGAGGTTTGTTCAAGGAGGAAGTGTTGGCATCAAAGTAAATGATGATATAGGTCATTATTTTCAAACTTTAAAGGGATTAAGACAAGGAGATCCTTTATCCCCTCTGTTATTTAACTTGGTCGCTGACATGCTGGCCATTTTAATTGCGCGTGCAAAGGAAGATGGTCAAGTTGGGGGACTGGTACCTCACTTAGTCGAAGGTGGGGTATCAATACTCCAATATGCTGATGACACAATTCTATTTCTTGAACACGACATTGCGAAGGCCGTGAACATGAAACTTATTTTAGCTCTTTTCGAACAGTTGTCTGGCTTGAAAATTAATTTTCATAAGAGCAAAATTTTTTTTTTGGAAAAGCTAAAGATGCACAGGATGAGTACAGACATATTTTCGGTTGTGAGCTGGGTTCTCTTCCATTTCGGTATTTAGGGATACCTATTCACTACAGGAGGTTACTTAATAAGGAATGGAAGCCGGTGGAAGATCGTTTTGAAAAGAAATTGGGAGCTTGGATAGGCAAGATGTTGTCATACGGGGATCGTCTTGTTTTAATAAACTCGGTTTTAACAAGTTTACCAATGTTTCTTTTGTCCTTCTTTTTAATACCTAAAGGGGTAAGAAAAAGATTAGACTATTACCGGTCTCGTTTCTTTTGGCAGAGTGATAGCACAAAGAAAAAAATACCGGCTCACTAAGTGGAACGTGGTGTGTAGGCCAAAAGACCAGGGGGGTCTTGGCATAGAGGTACTCGAAACAAAAAATAAGTGTTTGCTGAGTAAATGGCTTTATAAGTTATTGAATGAGGAAGGAGTATGGCAAGAACTTCTAATAAACAAGTACCTAGCAGGTAAAACGTTATCTCAGGTGCAGGCGAGACCAACCGACTCACCTTTTTGGAAGGGTCTGATGGGGGTCAAGAAGGATTTCTTTGCTCGTGGATCCTTTATAGTTGGAGATGGTCAAAAACAAATTTTTGGGAGGATGTTTGGCTAGGCCAAAATTCACCTGCGAGTGATTATCCTTCTCTGTTCGCAATTGCATACAACAAAAATGCCACAGTGCACGAAGTGTTCTCAACAGCACCTATTAATCTTCCATTTCGTAGGAATATTGTAGGCGCTAAAAGGGTAGCTTGGCTTCATCTTGTTGAGAGATTAATGACGGTTACTCTCAATAATGAATCTGATAAATTCAAATGGAACCTGACGCCAACATGTGTCTTCACAGTGAAATCTATGTATGCTGATATGATCAATGGCAACACAAGATTCTTGCGGAAATACTTGTGGAAGCTAAAAATCCCACTAAAGATAAAGATTTTCTTATGGTTCTTGTATCGAAAAGAACTTTTGACAAAGGACAATCTGACTAAAAGAAGATGGATAGGATGTAAGAAGTGCGTGTTTTGTCATAAGGATGAAACGATTCAGCATCTATTTATCTCTTGCTCCTTCGCTCAGAATATATGGCGTTTGATTCACTTCACTTTCAATATTTACCCTCCTACGAGTATAGCAAATATGTTTGGCAATTGGTTAAACGGGATAGATAAAGCCAATAAAGCGCGGATACGTATAGGCGTGTCTGCGGTTCTTTGGGCTTTATGGAACTGCCAAAATGATTTTATCTTTAACAACAAGAACAATGTTCATTTTCTGCAGGTGGTCAACAAGGCAGTGTACTGGATCAACATGTGGTCCTTCCTCCTGCCTATCGACCAACGTGGCATTATGGATTCAGCGTGTACCCGCATGCTGGCGGTCGTACGGGCTATCTTGTGCCGGGCTGGGTGGCTTCATACTAGAAGACTACATGGATCGATCTTCTTTGTTCGATTGGCTTATTTGGATATCCATTTTGGATGAGGCGTGATTTGTAAACCTTTAAACAGATTGATAATTGTTAATAATTGCGGCGGCTGTGTGCATCACCCTGATGCAGAGGCCGGGGATCCGCACCCCTTATCTAAAATTAAAAAAATGTTGTCACTATGGGGCCTCGGGTTCCGGACAATAACAGGTGCATACAACTTGTAGATATGATCCAAAATAATAATTAAACTCATGAAAGGGCCCCCTCGCGTTTTAGGTCGGGAAGAATAAATAGGCCAAAGGGCGTCGCCGAGTCATCCACGAGGTGGCCAGGTGGGCCCCAAGCGCGGTCTAGTCTGGACCACGGCCAGGGGGCGTCTGGGGGCTGTGGGCCCCTCCTGCAGCTCCCCTCCTGGCTCCATGAGTCTTCTGCCAAATAAGAATTTCTGGATTTTTTTCAGATTTTTCCGAGAACTTTGATTTCTGCACAAAAACAGGACACCAAAGAAATTCTGCTGAAAACAACGTTAGTCTGCATTAGTTCCATTCAAATCTTGCAAATTAGAGGAAAAACAACAACAAAATTATTTGGAAAAGTAGAAACGTTTTGGACATATCAAGTTCATAGGCCACCTATATATTTAACTCTTATTATTATCAAAGCAGTACACGAGAATTATTAAATACAGTCCACAACTCGTAGTACATAGACGAAAATTATAAAATTGCATAAGATAGATTTTATGAACAAAAGTATGCATAAGAAGTGTCATGTACTTGGCGCCTAGAGCCTCCCCATCAATTAAATCAAGAACAAAACCTTCCTCGCTTCTTTTGCAATTTTCCCCAAGCTTGGCTAGCTAGGCTTGGTGAGGAATGAACTTGCTCGGGCTAGACAAAAGGTAATATAGTACGCACAATTGACCTGACTTGCTCACTTAAGGTGCCAATCATGTAAGATAGATGTACATGATCGGCCGACATGAGCCAGCCAATTATGTAAATCCATAACTTACGTGATCGGCGACTTATGTACGTCAGTCGATCATGTAAATGGCATTTACGTGATCGGCTCATTAAGTTAACCGATCACGTAAATGTGTCTATTTAGATGATTGGCTCATAAGCTCTAGCCTTTTATTTCATAGCCATGCACATTGACGCCCAATTATGAGCCAATTGGGGAAAAAAGGGTGATCATAATGATCATTTTTTAGTAGTGGCAATTGGATATACATAATAGATGCGTAATGTTTATTTCCTATACGTACAATCATTCATGGCTACTGCCATACTGGTGGGCGCGCCGTATTATTATTACATGCATCTGCCTTGTTTACGCATTAGCCAGAGGAACGTGAGTAACGGGGTACAAAACAAGGCTTGTTTTCTTAGATGCAACTATTCCTGATACCTCAGAAACATCAACATCCTTGGGCTCCATTCCATTAGGCAGCTTCCAGTCAAAGTGGTATAGAAGGCTCGCCAGCGCAAGCTCCATGTTGGCCAACCCTATGGTAATCCCCGGGCACATCCGACGGCCAGATCCAAATGGGAGATACTCGTAGTTTGTTCCTTTGTAGTCCAGGTTGTTATTTTCAAACCGCTCTGGCTTGAACTCCTCGGGTTCGTCCCAATACTTAGGGTCCCTGCAAATTCCCCACACATTGACAAACACGACCATGCCCTTGGGAATGTCGTAGCCCATGATCTGGCATGTCTCACGGCACACGCGAGGAATCAGGACTGGACCTGGGGTGTGCAGCCTGAGGGCCTCCTTGAACACAAGCTTGAGGTAGCTGAGCCTCCCAAGGTCCTGCTCGGTTATCTTGTTTCTTCCTTTGAAGGCATCCCGTACCTCGGCCTGCGCTTTGGCCATCACCGCCGGGTTCCGTACTAGCGCTGTCATGCACCAGCCAAGCATGGCCGACGTGGTCTCGCTGCCTGCAGCAAACATGTCCTAGCACAAGAAACAAGCACACATTCAATTAATAATAAACCCTTAGTAGTGGCAATTGGATATACATAATAGATGCGTAATGTTTATTTCCTATAGGTACAATCATTCATGGCTACTGCCATACTGGTGGGCGTGCCGTATTATTATTACATGCATCTGCCTTGTTTACAATCATTCATGGCTACTGCCATACTGGTGGGCGCGCCGTATTATTATTACATGCATCTGCCTTGTTTACGCATTAGCCAGAGGAACGTGAGTAACGGGGTACAAAACAAGGCTTGTTTTCTTAGATGAAACTATTCCTGATAACTCAGAAACATCAACATCCTTGGGCTCGATTCCATTAGGCAGCTTCCAGTCAAAGTGGTATAGAAGGCTCGCCAGCGCAAGCTCCATGTTGGCCAACCCTAGGGTAGTCCCCGGGCAGATCCGACGACCAGATCCAAATGGGAGATACTCGTAGTTTGTTCCTTTGTAGTCCAGGTTGTTATTTTCAAACCGCTCTGGCTTGAACTCCTCAGGTTCGTCCCAATACTTAGGGTCCCTGCAAATTCCCCACACATTGACAAACACGACCATGCCCTTGGGAATGTCGTAGCCCATGATCTGGCATGTCTCGCGGCACACGCGAGGAATCAGGACTGGACCTGGGGTGTGCAGCCTGAGGGCCTCCTTGAACACAAGCTTGAGGTAGCTGAGCCTCCCAAGGTCCTGCTCGGTTATCTTGTTTCTTCCTTTGAAGGCATCCCGTACCTCAGCCTGCGCTTTGGCCATCACCGCCGGGTTCCGTACTAGCTCTGTCAAGCACCAGCTAAGCATGGCCGACGTGGTCTCGCTGCCTGCAGCAAACATGTCCTAGCACAAGAAACAAGCACACATTCAATTAATAATAAACCCTTAATTTGGTCATTCCTAGCCGGATATATATATATATATATATATATATATATATATATATATTATATCTAACCGATGAGGGTTACGTACAAACAACAAGCCGACGACGGACGCGTGGTTGAGCATGGTGTCGGGTTCCTTCTGGAGCCTCAGTAGGACGCCGACGAAGCCCTCGTTCCCCTCATCGCCGCGGTCCATGGCTTCCGCTTTCTCTTGTATGACCTGCTCGAGGACGCGCTGCATCCTCTTGCGGCACGCGAGCACCTTGCGCGGCGCCATGGCGAAAAACTGTAGGACCCTCGACGATGGGTAGAGGTCAGCAATGGTCAGTGAAAAGGTTTCCCTGAGACCTGTGCTGAAGGCGTCGAGGAACTCGTGGTGGTACTTGCAGCGGCTGCCGATGGACTCGAGCACAAAGGTGTCATTCATGAACTTGGACACCATCTTGGTGAGGTCGACGGCGGAGCCTGTGGCGGCGGACGTACTGACGTCCTGAAGGAACTGGGCCACCTCCTGCTCGCGGATGTGCTGGAACGACTGCACCCTTGAGTGGGTGAGCAGCTCCGTCACACAGATTTTGCGGAGCTGACGCCACCGCTCACCGTAGGGTGCCAACGCGACGTCATTGCCGTCGAAGGTGAGCGCTTTCAGCGTGGGGTTCAAGTTCCGGTCTGCGAACTTGAGGTCGTTTGTCTTCAAGACCTCCTGTGCAGCCTCCGGCGATGACAGCACCAACGTCGGCACCTCGCCAAGCCGGAGCATCATGACTGGTCCATACTTGTGCGACAGCCGGCGCATTGCGTGGTGGGGTAGGCCGCCGGCGATGATCAGGTGGTGGAGGCTGCCGATCACTGGCAGCGTCCATGGCCCCGGCGGCAGCTTAAGCTTTGGTTTCGCGAGGAGCAGGGACTTGATGAGCTTGGAGAGGAGGACGACAAGCACAGACACAGACAAGGCGAGGAGCACCTTGCTCTCCATGGTGTGGTTTAATAAGTGTTTTCGACGGGGACAAGCTAGGCTTCCATGCATTATGATGCTGCCCGTGGCTTAATTTATACTAGTAGTTTATAGCGTTGCAGCAAGTATGCTTTTCCCTTTACGTACTGAGCACATACCGTTTCGCGGCCGCAGCATGCGTGATGGCGAGCGCATACCCCCCTGGAACGAAGAAGAATGGAAAGGATGGGAATGGCAAGGACTTCCATGCGTGATGACGGTGAAAAGCGTCAGCGAGTGCGTACGGGTGGGACCTACCTTAACTACTTATTCTCTCTTCTCTTTTCTCTTTTCTTTTTTTAGCAACTTATCTCTCCTCTTTTCGGAATGGCTCCCCATCTCAGCACAAATAAATGTACGAAACAATAGTAAATATTGAAAAAAATGCGAAATAGATCGGTTAAGAACATATAAGTGTTTTATATACGCGTCAAGTTCCGTGAAAAAACACATTGGTGGCGCTCTCGGAAATCAAATCAAATCAAACCGGTGGTCAAAATAGAATTTTAAAAATATTTAGGAAAATATCGTTTGCTAGG
The DNA here is from genome assembly GCA_947311845.1 of Poa pratensis. Lineage (NCBI taxonomy): Eukaryota > Viridiplantae > Streptophyta > Magnoliopsida > Poales > Poaceae > Poa > Poa pratensis. The sequence goes on along the minus strand of CAMZMU010000034.1, from coordinate 4,230,025 downwards.
TCGGGCCCTCGATCAGTTAGTTATATGATCCAACGTCAAAATATATTATTAGATTAGGAGGTTTGATTGGATCAACCCTTAAATTACTGGACTCGGGTGACACCAATCTTATTTCTTTTGGAGTTGGGTGTCTTTTTTCGGTTTACTTGGAAAGTATTGTAGGCGGCCGACTATTTTTAATCTATTCCTACACTTAATTGTTGGAGTTATTTTTTGTGTGGAGTTGATATTTTTTACAAAAACTGGATGATGGGTCCTTTTGGGTGCCGTTCCTTTTATATGCTAAAACGGATTCTAGATTCCAACAGTTTTTTTGCGAAAATACATGAAATTCGTTCTAATGATCGGCTCCACCTAACATAAGTGCTTCAAGGCTTAAACCTGGTAATAGATGGGAACTTTTGGGAAAATTAGTTCTGTACCATCAAAAGATCTCATCTTTAGGAAAATACCACCAAAAGATTTGGCTTTAGGAAAATACCATTCAAAGTTCACAACGTTGCTGATTTCTACCATTCTGTCGGTTTCTCCGTTGATTTCCACGTCTTTTCCCATCGATCTTTCAGCCAGAGCTAACTTCCCTCCCATGGACCAATGGTAGCCAGAGGTGGAGAAGAATGGTGGCCACCAATCGCTTTAGTTGCCAGCCCTGGATTCGACAAAGGACATGGGGGAGGAGCGCCGGCGTCTTGATGGCTGTCGCTCGTCAGTACCGGGTTATTTGTCAGCAATAACAACCGGCCAAACTTTTACAGTGTAACTATCAGATTGTTTAGCCATAGTTAACGGGCTATTTAGCAATAGCTACCAAGCCAAGTTTTTGCCGCGTTTAGCTATACCTACCGGTTTATTTTGCAGCAATTGCTACCCGGCCAAAATTTTGCTGCGTAGCTTAGCTACCCGATTGTTTGGCGGTGCCTATTGGGTTATTTAGCAATAACTATTAGGCCAAGGTTTTGAAGTGTAGCTACCAGATTGTTTAGCGGTATCTACCGGGTTATTTAGCAATAGCTATCAGGTTTTTGAAACAACTTCCACATTATTTAAAAATAGCTATGAATTTTTTACAAACAACAACTACTCTCTCCGATCCATATTAATTGTCGCTAATCGGATGCATCTAAGACTAAAATATGTGTAGATACATCCGATTCAGCGACGGTTAATATGGATCGGAGCGAGTAGTTGAGGGTTTTACTATCGAATTCTCCCATTTGTGCAGTATATAAATACTTAAGCTCATAAAGATGAGGGTAACCTAAAATATTGGTGTGGATATCTGGCTATTCGGTTCTAGTTACTAATTTTGTAGTGTACATTACTTGACAAATTAAAAGCCTTGTGCCCACTAATCAATTTTCTAACACTCACTTAAAATCAACACATGTTTGTGAGCATCAACTAGATAGTAGTCTGTACCTAGTTTAAATCTCTACTATATAATATAGATAAACGACCGTGGCCGTGGCTGTGGTACGTCGCGCCGTTTTTGACTTTAGCCCCTGAAGTATTCGGAAATCAAACCCGCAGTCCGATGGATCGAACCGTTTTCTCCTCGCCCCTTCCCGTCGCCAGCGTCTTCTGCTCTGTTTTTGTCCCCAGACCTTCCCAGACAAGGGTTCCCCATGGGAGCCGCTGGCGGCCGGTCCGGCCGCTATCCTACTCGCTCTCCCAGATGCTCTACCACGAAGCTCGATGAGGAGTTCGATCGCCTCTCGCACTGACTCCCCCGGTCTTTGAACTCTGGCCGGATCTAGGCGGAGCGCTCAAGGCTCATCCTACAGATGTAAGTTTTGCTCTGGAGTACGCCAGCCGCATGCAATCGCTGGCGAAGCTGGGGGAGCCCCTCACGGTGCCGAGAACGAGCAGTGAGATCTGGGATGGCACACGGGCGCACGTGCTATGATGATGGTGATTTTCCTTGCCTTGGCATGCGAGAGTATCAGCTAGGATGCCCGGGTACGGCGATACGGATACGGATACGGATACCGATACGCGATACGCCGATTTTTCAAAAACACGGATACGGGGATACGTTTGTATATATATAATTAAGTTAATAATATATATAAATTAGTGATTTTTTGTACGAGAATGAGAATTACTAGTAGTATGTAGGAGTCTTCGTGACTTTCTGTACATGCCTGCCACTTCCGATCATCATTTCGAGGAATACATGAGCAACATTCAACATCTGGACTGCATTTGATCGAGGCGGATAGCAATGCATCAAGTTCGATGGAGGCGTTCTGTATCCTGATGTATCCGATACGTATCCGTATCCGATACGTATCCAACCCTGATACGCAACTTTTCTGCCGTATCCGTGCTTTCTAGAGTATCAGAGCAGTGTGCGCCCTTGCCTGCCTTGTGCCTCTCTGCTCTCTCTCCCGAGCTACTGCACGTCTCTCTCCTCGATTTGTGGTTCTATTGCCTATTCTGTCTCTAGTGCGACCGAGAGAGAGAGAGAGTGGAGAGGAGAGGAGAAGTGGCCGGCGTTGGGGAGGGCTGCCGCAGAGGCACGCTAGCCATGGAAGCGCCATGTCCTTCCACGCCGCCCCTGCAGGCTGCAGTGAGCTAGTCCTCCACTCACACGGCCGTGCTGGATCAAGCATTCCAGCTCTCCTCTCGTGCAAGGTAATTTTATTCTCTGTTTTTTTTCTGTACAATGAGGTCTCCACTCTCCTGTATGAACCTTGTAAAGGACTCGATTGTATGGGTCAATTATGAACTTGAGTTGATTAATTACTTGTAAATTTAATAAAGGGCTGAGATATGGATGAAGACTGGCATGCTTGTTTGAATCAGTTCTGAATGTGATCATGAATTCTGAATTTTGAAGGCTGAGGTTCATGTGCATATTATCAAGTGTGGATGGGCTCCAATTTCACGTACATGTTTCTTATTCAATTGTTGGCAACATTATTTGTTTCTCAACCACAAGAAATTACTAGAGCTAGCGGATGGCATATATACAAATGGGGTTGCATGGCAATGCGGAAAATTAGTCACTATGTCGGTTTGATGTGTTCCCGTCGCAACGCACGGGCATTTTGCTAGTTTAGATAAGACGACCAATACTTAAAGTACTATGCAGTGTTCATATTGTACACAGTATCTTGTAACGACTACTATAGATTGATTTTGTTGTGTATCGATTGGGTCTCCTCTTCCAATTGGCCATATGCCCACATTATATAGGGCAGCCTGGTCTACGGCAAATACAGTACGGCACGTAATCGTTTCCTTCACGTCCAAGCCGAATTTAATATTCCTAATAATCTTCGATTAATCTATCAAGGGCACGTGCCCCAGGAAACGATCCCATACGGCGTGCGCTAAGATTCGCGTTCAATCGATCGTACCTTTATCGGTAACCCGCAGCTAGGCCAGCACGTGGTCGTGTGGATAAGATGTGGTTGGTTCGGAATTGATTTTTCCTTCTGGATAACATCGAGAGAGAAAGGGGAAATGGTAGAGGTGAGAGGAGCTCCAGGACGCAGCGCGCATGGCGGCGGAGCAGGGTCGACGACGGTGGGGGTTCGCGCATGTCGGAGCAGGACCGACGACGGCGGCTGCACCCTCATGGCGGAGCAGACGCGACAACGGCGACCACGCGCGCATGGCGATGGAGCAGGCTCGACGCCTCGACGACGACAGGGCTTCGCGCCTGGCGGGCAGGAACGGCGACGGAGGCCCCACCCGCACGGCGCAGCAGACGCCACGGCGGCGGCCGCGCTCATGGCGGCGGAGCAAGCTCGATGACGGCGAGCGGTTCGCCCTTCTCTCTGCTTCGTTCGCTTGTCACCCTTCCGCGCCTCTCCGTCACCTCCGTCTCGCGCTTCACTTCCAGATGTGGCTGAACCCAACCTACACCGTCCCCCTTCAGTTCCGGCCGTCCAGGTGATTTCCACACTCTCCCCGCGCGACGACGAGCGAATGAAGCCGAACAGGAGCTTGCGCCCAAACTGCTTGCGCCCACCAACAACGACGAGGCCCAGGTGCGTGATTCCAGTATCCATGGAGAGTATCACCTTCATTTTTCGCATTATCTTAATGTCCCTGCATCATTTCACCAGATCGCGTGACCTTCCCATGTTCTGCGTTGTTTTTTTAGTCTGTTGCTCTGTTATGCATGCACTATCAGTTTACTTGTTCCTTCAGTTAATTGAGCTAGATGGCAGCCCGGTAGGAGATGGTATCATGCACGGTTGACCATTTTTGATTTGTGGATTGATTGTAGGTGAAATTTGTCTCGGTAAACAGTGTTATGTTGTAACTAATTGGCTCATATGCATATCGATATCCAACTTAATTTGTGCTCCTAATCGTGCTCCTTTCAAGACTACTTCTATGGTATGAATTATCATGTGTATGTGATAACATGTTAAGTGATGATGTGTATGCAGGATGTATCATGGCAGTATGGCACAGCCTGGTAATTGTCATTGGCTAGCTTTGGTAGTTGGTACTCGAACGGCCTGCTAATTACGTGCAAAAAATTATAGTGGTGTTACTTCTATACTTAATAACCTGGTAAGAAAACACGAATAAATTGGTAATTGTGTGTTTATTATCTGGTAATGCAAATGCATATAAGTGTCGAATAAAAATAATTAGGTGGTAACTAGGCCACCTAATTCTGGTAGCTGATTGGTTAATAACTTGGTAACTGAGCACAAATAGAGTGGTAACCACAAATTTTTGCTAAACAACCTTTGTTGTTTTATATTGTTCGAAACAACTTGGTAACTAGGTCAGATGGTCCTCGTAGCTGTTTGGTTCATAACTTGGTAAGGGAGCACGAATAATCTGGTAACACACATTTTGTTAAACTACATTATAGTCTTATAGATTTGGTTGAAAACAACTTTGTAATTAGGCCACACAATCCTGATTATTGTGTTGGTTAATAACTTGGTAAGTGAGCACGGATAATTTGGTAACCACGCAATTTTCATAAACTAACTTTTGTAGTCTTATAGACTGGTTCGAAACAATCGGTAACTAGGCCACATCATCGTGGTATCTATTTGGTTAATAACTTGGTAAGTAAGTACGAATAATCTGGTAACCACACATTGTGTTAAACAACATTGTAGTCTTGTAGTTTTGTATGGTTCGAAACAACTTGGTAACTAGGACACATACTCCTGGTAACTGTTTGGTTCCTAACTTGGCAAGCTAGCACGAATAATCTGGTAACCACACATTTTGTTCTATTTTTCTTTCCAGAGTTCTTGTAGTTCATGAGGAGAGGCTGACAAGAAGATGTAAAGATGGACACGAAGCCTAAAAGAGACATGTATACATGGAGGAGGTTGTGCACAGCAAGAAGATTTAGTGGCCAGGTTTCACTTTTAGTTGCTAGGTTCTACTTTCTAGATTTGACCATGCATGCAGATGGTTCCTTTAGCTTTGCCAGGGTTCCAGTTCATAGTTGCCAGGTTTCTAGTTCATAGTTGCCAGGGTTCCAGCGTGTAGTTGCCAGCTTCATGTTCATGTGGTATTGGCTTTTGCATAGTGATGGTTTGATTTGCCCCCGTCTATTCTTGTTTTGCTACCAAGTTTATGTATCTAAATTATTAGAATAACTCTATGGTTAGTTCTCTAAAACTTTCGTCAGGTGGTGTGTCTACATGTTGTTCTACCTATTGAAATACAAGAACTCCTCTATGGTTCAGTGGTCTAAATCTTATCGGATGGTGTATACATGGTGTCTTCAAATTTTTATAACTAGTGCTCTTTTTTGTCTGGGATCTTAGTTGGGGAAACGTGAGAGGAAATTTTCTTTTCTTAGGATTTTTGGTTGAGGAGAACCTGGTAAGTTGGTGGCACTTCTTCATACATGTAGTTGATTTTTTTTAAAGACAGATTTTGGTCATGGCGAGGTGATCTTTGATCTGCCTCCATGTAGTGATGCAGTTGGGGCCTTGGGGGCCCGTAGGCAGCAGGTTTCCGGGAAGGAGATGCGATTGGGGTTGTTATGGGCCAGAACGAGGTATTGGCCCAGTAGTTCACGGGGCCTAAATCGTGCGTAGTAGGTAGCGTGTGGGAATAGTCTAAAAAAAAAAGGTAGCGTGCGGGAATAATTACCAGGTTTCTGTGCGCCGTACGAGGGAGGTTAGCTGGGGCACGGTCGCTACGTTTAATCAATCCGGCTAGCGCTAGCACGTATTGTCCAGTAACAAACATGGAAATCTTTGTGCACTTCTTGTACGTAACTGAATAAGCTGCAATACTTCTTCAGCTTGGCACATGGCCGAAGCCTGTTAGGACTTGTCCTAGGCTCGTGCGGCCCAATCCCAGCATATTCTCTGAATCCATGGAGGACTTGTGTTCGGTAGCCACTAGTACAGGAAACACTCCATATATTTTGCCTGCTTCAATAACTTGCTGTTGCAACATCTGACTGGTATTCAACCAAGGCTGAAATTTTAGCTAAACAGCAAGTTCAGATAAATATATCAGCAAATAATCCAAGCACGATCATTCAAATTAATTTGGCTTACAAAAATACCTAGCAGCCAAATTATACCTTCAACACTTACAAGGCAAAAGCAAGAGCAAGGATGGAAAGATTCTAAACTACGCATGGGGGCTGCGCCCGCCGATCTTCTCCTGGTTCTCCAGCTTCAACACCGAGGAGGAAGGCCGGTTCCCCCAGATCAAGCACGACATCCCCTCATCTTCTGGTGCTTCCTGAAGAAGTCCAGAAAAAGGGGTGAAGAGAGCACTGAGGGATCCAAGATCGACTCAGCGCGAGGCTGGGGGCTGCCTCGCTTGCGTCATCTCGACCCAGGCGAATCGGTCCTCCAGCTCCCTCACGAGATTGGCAGCGGCGGCATGTTCGACCTACGCCAAGCAAAAAGAGTTCTTGAGAGGACGACGGATAAGATTCGTTCCTATACATTGAACGCGAAGAAACTATGCGTACCTGAAGAGCATCCATGAGATCGTCTAGGAGATGAATTGCTCGAGCATCCCCGGATATTTCCCTGTGGAACCGACCCATCGCAGCAATAGCCTAGCTTGAGTTCAGCATTGGGGGAAAATCAAGCCTCATCCTCGCTGCATCTGGACCTGACCTGACGGGAAAGCTAAACTCTTGTGCTGAGATTCGCCGACGAACTGCTCCCCTGCGGATTCCTTCCTCTTGAGAAAAACTAGGGATGGGATAGCTGTGGTCCTCTCTGGACATGGTGTGAGATCTGAGAAGGTTGGAGGAGAAAATATGGGAATGGGTTTGCCTCCACGCAACCCCTTTTTATGGGCCAAGATGATGTGCACCACTTGCTCGTGAACCTACCATTATCTCAGAGGTTAATGATGGCTCGATTCCCCAAGAGTCGCGCCCTAATTCACTACGTGCAGTCATATCACACAGAGGGCGTAGAGGAGGCGTGCCATTATGGTGGAATCTCACTAGTCTTGCCACCAAAAGACCACTAGTAGAGAAGAGGCCTTTCGTCCGGGCCATTAGTCCCGGCCATGGTCTGGGCCGCGACTAATGGTCCGGACACGTCGCCCCGAAAACGCCGAAGCGTACGGCAATCATTAGTCGCGGCCCGTTAGGGACCAATGGTCCCGGTTTGAGATACAAACCGGGACTAAAGGGGTCTGCGGCTAATTCGTTCAAACGAGGACCCTTTAGTCCCGGTCCTACATACAACCCGCGACTAATGATGTTCAAACGAGGACCCTTGGGTTCCTGCGCTGGTCGTTGATCACATGGCCGGGGAATGAAACGATCGATTAATGTCTTGGAAGTTGATCAAATGGCTTAATGGATTTTAGGAAGTTGAAACACGGCCGGATTAATTACCACGGCTAGCCTCCTCATCTCCCCTGCTAGCTCTATATAAGAGAGCTACAGTGCCATTTGCCAAATGCACCATCTCCTCTCTCTAATCTTCTCTAAAATCCTCTCTCGAATCGCTGCCGCGCGCCATGGAGCCACTCGCGCCCCCACCTCATTTCGAGGAGTACCACTACAAGGACGACGCCGTCGACATGCACTTCATGGTCGTGGTCACTCTCCGCGCATCAACCGTGGAGAGATGGATCCGCGACGTCAAGAGGCGCTACCTCGACGCCGCACCGATGAAGATCGTGGGCCTCGACTGCGAGTTCACCGACGCCGCACCCGAGGAGAGGCAGCGTGCCGCCGTCCTGCAACTCTCCGTGGCGACCGACACGTTGATGTTCCATATTTGCCACGCTGATCGGGTGCCGCAGGCCCTCAAGGACTTCTTGATGGACAAAACCTTCAAATTCTGCGGCGCGGCTATCAACAACGATCAGCGTATGCTGGGGCCTTACGGAATTCGTATTTCGTCCGCCATCGACCTCCAGCGGGCCGTTCACCCTAACCCAACGTACCCTAATCTTCCGAGTCTCTATACTCTAGCCAATTTTACTATTGGCACAACGCTTGAGAAGAAGAAGAAGATCAACAAGAAGAAGAAGAAGGAGGACGAGAAGAAGAAGGAGGAGGAGAAGGAGGACGAGAAGAAGAAGGAGGAAGAAGAGAACCTCACATTAGGTTGGGGCAAGTTTCCATTGAGCTTTTATCGCATCAAGTATGCCGCTCGGGACGCTCGCCTAGGCTACGAGGTTGCTAGGAGGACTCTCGGTGCTATGTGATCGTATGTCTCAATGTGTCGATCTAAATGTGCTATATTTAAATCAATTGGGCAATCCGGGTGCCTCGTATTGTTTCCTATATTTAAATCAATTGGGCAAGACTTGAGAAATACATTTTTTGAATGTGCTATATTGTTTCCGAGTGTGAAAAATGTGTTTTTTTTGCAAAGCACCAACCACAAATATGTTGCAAAACTTGAGAAATAAAAAATTTGAAAATACTATACCATGTTATATGCACAAATAACCAAATTGTTTCCTCTGAAAAGGTTTCCATCCACCTCAATATTGTTGCCTCAATAGTACCAGACTCATAATATCAAAAATCAATTTATTAGATAGTTAGCATCCCTAACTACGTAAATGTCTAACATACGTAATAATGTTTTTATATTAGATAGTTAGCATCCCTAACTACGTAATAATGTTTTTATTGTTTTTTTTCGTTATAGAGCTGTATTATATATGATAGAAGATACATCCAAGTTGTGCAAAATAAGTTCTATTATATGACCTTGCCCTTAACATGATACTAAAATAGAACCGCCTTAGAAATGAAAACACAACGGGACAAAATGTAAGCTCATCTGCCCGTCCTCCTCCGGCGACCTACACCCAACAGAGCCGCCGCCAAGAAAGACACCGCCCCGCCGCCGAGCTAGATCTCCTGCGTGCCCCGCACCCGCCGTCAATCCTTCTCCTCCGCGTGAGCCCCTTCCCCTCCAATGGCTCGCTTCCCCGGAGAGCCCCGCGTTTCCATCTTCCCTGTAGACAGCCGGCAAGGCCTCACCCGCACCACTCCACCTCCCTCCGTCCTCCTTTTGCTTGCAGGTGGCCTTGGGCGTCGCTCCAGGTCACCATGGACCAATCGACGGACCCGCTGCACGAGCCACGGACGCATGCAGAAGAGGAAGAAGAAGAAGGACAAGAAGAAGGACGACGAGGAAGAGGAAGAAGATGACCTAATATTTGGTTGGGGCAACGTTCCATTGAGTTAGTACCTAATCATTAATGTTTATGTTAACATAGGTTTGGAATTCAAAAAAATAATATGATTTTTCTCTACAAATAACAAAAAAAAATGAATTAATAATTAAGGAGAGGGGTACAAGAACTGGGACGCGAACAAACCAGGCATAGTGGCGGCCGGAGTAGGAGAGGGGTAGCATATAGCGGGGAGGAGTGCCACCAGAAAGAATGGCGAGGCTACGGGGTTCAGGCGGGAGACGGCGGCCATTGCTTTCTCTTTCGCTTGATGAGGAATAGGAAGTAGGGAGGCACTATACGGAAGATGCAGCTAGCAGCCGGTGTTTATATATATCGGGCAATGGGGGAAAGAAGAGCCTAGAACGAAGGTTGCAGCTAGCAGCCGGTTTAAAGATATAAATATTTCCATATTAAATTGAAAATGACAATAATAATGTAAAATTAATTTTTTGTTATTTGAATTCAAAACTATTAGTACTTAATCATTAATCTTACTTATGCAAAAAATAATTTGAAGTAATATTTATGCAAAAAATGAATTAATTTTTTTATTAATAATTTGAAGTAATATTTATGCAAAAAATGAATTAATAATTATTATTACTTAATAATAAATCTTACTTAATCATTTTTTTGATCGATTTATACATATTATTTGTCGAATTTCGATTTACGGATTTAAAGATATGAATTTATCCATATTAAATTGAAAATGACAATAATAATGTAAAATTGATTTTCTTGTTATTTGAATTCAAAACTATTAGTACTTAATCATTAATGTTTATGTTAACATAGGTTTGGAATTCAAAAAAATAATATGATTTTTCTCTACAAATAACAAAAAAATGAATTAATAATTATTATTACTTAATCATTAATATTTATGCAAAAGATGATATGGACACAATATTTAGATTCCTATCATTTTTCTGATCGATTCATACATATTATTTGTCGAATTTCGATTTACCGGTTTATAGATATGAATGTTTCCATATTAAATTGAAAATGACAATAATAATGTAAAATTAATTTTTTTGTTATTTGAATTCAAAACTATTAGTACGTAATCATTAATCTTACTTATGCAAAAAATAATTTGAAGTAATATTTATGCAAAAAATGAATTAATTTTTTAATTAATAATTTGAAGTAATATTTATGCAAAAAATGAATTAATAATTATTATTACTTAATCATATATCTTACTTAATCATTTTTTGATCGATTTATACATATTATTTGTCAAATTTCGATTTACGGATTTAAAGATATGAATTTATCCATATTAAATTGAAAATGAAAATAATAATGTAAAATTGATTTTCTTGTTATTTGAATTCAAAACTATTAGTACTTAATCATTAATGTTTATGTTAACATAGGTTCGGAATTCAAAAATAATAATATGATTTTTCTCTACAAATAACAAAAAAAATGAATTAATAATTATTATTACTTAATCATTAATATTTATGCAAAAGATGATATGGACACAATATTTAGATTCCTATCATTTTTCTGATCGATTCATATATATTACTTGTCCAATTGCGATTTATAGATTTAAAGTTATATTATATACCATATTATATGATAATAATAACAAAAAATGAATAAAATATTTAAAAACTAAATTATTTCATATTTAGATTTAAAGATATATTATTTGTCCAATTGCGATTTACAGATTCCTCACATTTTTCTGATAATAATGGATATATTATTTGTCCAATTGCGATTTACAGATTTAAAGATATTAATTATGCCATATTATATGAATAAATGGCAATAAATGAATAAATAGTTTTATTACTTATTTTATTTTCATTGGAATTCAATATTATTATTACTTATTCATTATTGTTTACTTAAATAATTGTTTTTGGTTTCAAAAAATACAGACATGTGACACAATGATATAAGAGTTAATAGGATTGATATGGTAGTATTGACAACAAGGTACAATCAGATTCGCGGGATCACAGCAGGAAGGAACAGAGAAGTTAAGCGTGCTGAGGATGGAGTAGTGTGAGAATGGGTGACCGACCGAGAAGTCTGACCAAGACTAGAATGTGACCAAAGTTTAAGTGTAATTAGTGTTAAAAATTGTCCAAGTGAGAGAGTAACGAGTCAAACAATTCGAAAAAATAAATTAGAGCCGCTAGGATTAGGAGAGCATTCACAACATGATGATTAGTTAGAGGCGCCTCTAATTAGAGACTCTAACTAAGAAATTGAAAAAAAAAATTAAAAAAAATGTCGAAAAAAAATTGAATTTTTTTTCGGAAAATAATCTTTAGTCCCGGTTGGGCTTACCAGCCGGGACTGAAGTTCCTCCAGCCCAATCGCTGTATCGCGGCCACGTGGAGGGCCTTTGGTCTCGGCTGGTAACTGGGCCGGGACTAAAGGTTGGGCCTTTAGTCCCGCTTGGCCTGTCCCGGTTGGCCAACCGGGACTAAAGCCCCTCACGGGCCGGGACAGAAGGGCACGTCTCCACTAGTGGACGTGCAACGATGGAACAAATCTCTTTCAACCTCGCAACGATATCGAGGCAGTGAACAGTAAAATGGCTCACGATGAGATAAACAATATGGAAGCATTGTAGAAAAGAAAGGTTTCATTAATTCTTCGCGGGAACTCAACATGAGTTCCCGGATACAAAAGGCGGGCATAAAGTAATTGGAAGCTAAAAACTAATCTATCCTAAGCAGACTAGTTCTCCAGGTTCACGGGGCCCGGCTCCCGGGATCCTCCCTCGTCGTCGTAGACGACGGGACGTGCCTTGCAGAGGCTGGTGTCAAAGATCGTGACGAACAACCCGTCTGATCCATCGAAGTCGAACAGCAGGATGAATCCCCGCTGGATCTTGTACATCTGGGTGAAGATCACCCAGCCTGAGCCCAAGAACAGCTCCCTGTTCTCCATGGTAGTGCGAAAGGCGAAGCTGCCATTCGGACTCCCCCTCACCGTCAGGTGGAAGAACTCCGGGACTCGGGATCCCAGCCTGGCTTGCACCTTCACTTGGAGGCGGAGACGACTGCGGAGGGGGAACAGGATGAGCACAAAGAGAAAAGGCCCGCACTCATCGGAGCCCAGGATGGAGCCACGAGGGCCGATCCTCCCACCTCGGAGTCATGGTCGCGCCTCCCGCGGCGAGTGATTCTTCCCGATGACGGTTCCGCGTGCTCCCGCACTGCGGAAGGCGAAGGAGTCGCCTTCTTGCGATTCTTGCTCCATGGAGTCCTACCCATGGCGATTGTAGAACCTTTGCGCACTGGATGCAGGGGATTGCAGAGGTTGAAGATGCATGACCTGCGAGCCATCTATTTATGGGACACCTCCGAGAACCACGACGCCTCGGGACCTCCCCCCACTCTCTCCACTAGTGGGAATGCCCGCGAAGATCGAGGAGTCGTGACCGGTTGGCTAAGGCTGATGCAAGCATGATGACGACGCAGCGCCGCAGAGCTCATGGACGGGACATGACAAGATTGGACGTTGGTGTCACGCTGTTTTTTATGGGCCCAGTCTCGTCAGCCAAGCCCGCATTGCCGAGACCGCGCCCGGGGGCTACTGTCGAACCCCGGGAACAAGGGGTTTCCGTGGACTCCTACAGCGTGACATGTGAACTACACTCCAAGCTGGAGGAAACACCAGGACTCACGAAGACCCGAACGTCTACCCTCCCGGGATACCCCCTAATACAGAAACGCTGCAGAGTAGAGACAAGGGATAATCGCATGTGCGCAGCGGAAGGTCAATAAGGATAAAGCTGCAAGACCTTGTCTTTATCCAGGGGAAGGGCATGCCAGACGAGGGAGAGGATCAGCTGACCACCAACCCCGTCGCCTTTTGGGTATAACCAGCTGGCCTATGTGGCATCCCCTTGACATATAAAAGGAGGACCAAGGCCCTCGAGAGGAGGATCGCTTTCCAGTTCAACAGAAAACTAGGCTAGGGGTTCAGATCAGATCTGGACTTGGTCTCCTAGCTCTGGTTCTCCAGTCACCCGGGAACACTACCCTGTAAACCGGATACTCATACCACCACCATATATTCAGACATGCAGGAGTAGGGTGTTACGCTTCCGAACGGCCTGAACCTGGGTAAACTGCCTGCGTGTTTCTACTTTCTGCTTACTTCGCTCGCTCGCCAAGGTCCACCTCGCGCCCCTCACCGAATCTCTAAAAGGGGTCTCACGACCTCCGGTGTTCGTGACTTTGGACATGACAGGGCCGTGCAATATATATATTATGTTTCTGACAAACAAAAGCTAATGAGTCATAATGTGCAATATTATTGCTTGGTAACAATCTATAGTACTATATATAAAGGATGGAACGATTGACAGCGTTTTAGGCTATCCACGTACCTCACCATCTACTAGCCGTTCTATCTGGCGTACGAACGACCTGGATAGCTGGTTCGCGATGCGGATGGAACGGTCACTGTTCATCGCCTATTTATAACCAATCACCGGACTACACGTCTTCCGGTAATCCATCCGGATTGAGCCGGTCAGCCGGTCGTCTCCCTATCGTCCTCCTCTTATGCCTCCGGCCACTGTAGTGTGCCACTGTAGCTTGCAAAAAAACTCCGCGTTCTCCGAAAATTATGTACATGAAATATATGCGCGTCGACGAGTAGGATCCATTCCCGTGATCGGTTTGGTCGACTCTAACTCTTTAATTTTGGACCCAAATTCGTACAAACGTTCGACGAAATTTGCCAAATTCGCCACACTTGATCATCCGTTTAAATTTTCCTTTCACGAGTAGATGAATATCACCCTTCCAAACAGTTTTCATGTTTTAACTTTTTAATTTTGACAGACATATATATATTTCTCTCCAATCTTCAAATTCGTTGTATTTTAGGCTGCCAAAAATTCTACTATATATAAAAGCGGAAGAATCCGCAGCGTCTCAGGACATCCACGTCGCGGGTGATCCCTGGCCGTCCGATCGGCGCGACGGACGGCCCAGATTCGGCCACGTCGTCCCCGTTACCGCGCGGTACTGTTCACTCCGATTTTTGTCCAATCGGAAGGTGCCACGTCGCCCGGTCACGCGCCGGTTCCATCCGGTCGACGCGTACTTTTCCAAAAAACCCCGCGGAAGGACCTGTTTGTGATCGTCGGAGGACTAAATCGCAAATAAAAATAACTTCAGGGACCTCTGTGCAAAAAATGCCACAGCCCCCCTCCCTCCTCTCTCTCTCCCGCGACGCCGGAATCGCCGCCGTCGCCGCCGCGCATCGCGGCCGCTCCACGCCTCCCCGGCCAAATCCACGGCCACGGCGAGCTCCGCCGCCTCCGCCTCTCCCTCCTCGCCAGAGATCAGGTGCCGGGACGCCCGAATCTCGCCGAAATCGCGGCCGCCACGCTCGCTGCCCTCCGCCGCGTCTGCGGCTCTCCGGCGACGCTTCAGCGACCCAGCAGAGGCGGCGCCGCCACCTTCTGGCAGTCCACGTCGAGGCGCGTCGAGCCGCGCGGCCCAGAACGCATTGCAGCGGCCGCGCCGTCGCCGGCAGATCCGCGGCCAGATCCGCGCCCGCCATTGCTGACGTCAGTACGACGTCAGCGTGGGCCCGTCCTGTCAGCGGCTGTGAAATTTCGGAAAATGTTTAAGAAATTAAAAAATCCTGCCAGGTGGGCCCGGCTCATTATATAAAATCCAGAAAAATCATTAAATTTGCAAAAACAATATCTTTTCACTGGTTTATCAGAAAAATATGAATTATATATCAAAATGTTCAGAAAAAAGATCTAATTTGTTTGTGTTAAAATCCATACATTTTGGAACATTCCAGTTTGGAAAATATTTGGAAACAACATAAAGCCATTATGTATTTATAAATTTAAATTAATCAACTTATTTTCGCTGGTTCGTCAGGAAAATATGAAACAAATATATAAACACGAAAAAAAATATTAATTCGGAAATGTTTTACAAATATTTGAACAATAACTACAACAGTATTTCGAACCTACAGATATGGAAAAACAATACTTCAAAATACGATCAAAATTCCATTTTGCATATACTAAAATCGTGTATTCCTACAAAATTCAAATATTTAACAAACGAAAAAAAACGAATTTACATACAAATAAGTTACCAATTTTAACAAATTCCAAAAACTAAACAATTTACACATGTATTTTTTAAAAAAATTCAAAGGTTTCATATCTGAATAACTTTTAAATATGGACATCTCAAAAATTTGAACAACTTCGCAACCTAGACAATTTTTGAATTTGAACAATTTTACGATCGAACAATTCAAAATTTTAGCCCACGGACGCGGCGGAGTCCGCGGCTAATCCCCTAGTTATATTAATAGTTGATCAACAAAAGAAGCCTCCATGTTCGCTCTCAAGGTCTAGAAATTCCCATGTTAATAGAAAAAAAGAGAAAGATCTGGACCGTTGATTGTTATCTCCACTACTAATAAAACAGCAAACATCAGTTTCGCTAAAGCCACCCTGCAATACGTACACCAAACAAATACAACGCTGGCTTCCCCCCACCAAAACATCCCACGACCACTGCCTTAGCCCCACCGGTCAGATCTTCCGTGTGCACGTAGCGATTTATATTGACTGAAATTACTTCACCTCCACCGCAAGGGAATTGTTTTTTTAGGCAAAGGAAATTTTGAATCAGCACGACCCGTGATCGTAACTCCTGCAATTACGGAAGCATAAACTGATCAATCTTTCGCCACCAGTCTCGCTCGCCGCACGGCCACTCCCTGTCCTTAGCCACTTCGATGGCGCGCTCGCCTCCCGGCGTGACACGAGGTCTCCATCGCGCCCACGCAGCCCAGCACGGGTGCCTTCTTCGACGACGCGCTGGCCGCCCGGCAGCGGGAGGTCTCCGTCCTGGACGGTGCCCACGCCGGCGTGCACCACCGTCTTCTTGCTGGGACGCCCTACCCATCGGCACCTTCCTCGACGGCGCCCTTACAGCCCATGAGCAACTTCGTCGAATGGCGGCCACGCCGGCAGACACCACCGTCTTCTTGCTGGGACGCCCAACCCATCGGCACCTTCCTCGTCGACGCCCTTACAGCCCGCCAGCAACTTCGTCTTGTTCGACGGTGCCCTCGCCACCAGGCAGCAGGAGGTGTCCTGGAAGGCGCCCTTGCAGTCCGGCAGCACCGTCGTCTTGCTGGACAGCGCCCTCGCCTCCCTGCACCGCGCCATGAAGTGGCGGCCGTCAACTCCTATAAAAAACGGTGACAAGTTACTCTTCCTCCTCCTGTCAATCTTCCACAAAATTCATATTGTATTCTGAAGTTAATTCTGATGTTTTAAACCCTCGACATATGAAAAAATCAAATTAAAACTGTAAAACATTTTTAATCACACATAATATGTTTTTTGAGTAATTCTGAATTTATTAATTCCAACGAAATTGTCAGCATAGCACATGTAGTTTCATCTTCTTTGGGCTAATCTACCACACCACTTGCAAGATGGTGGTAACTGCTTCAGTTCAGTTGTGAAATACAAAAATTGGGAGCCACGGTTATAGAATCATGAAGCCAATGCTTGATGAACAACCAACCAGATCAAGACAATGTGTTAAATACAAAGAATGCTGATGAACAATAATTGAAACAGAAACGTATCGGGTATTTTCATCCCAGACCAAACCACAGAAGTTATGGCAAAGTAAGGACACTTGCACCAACATAGAAGTGGCTGCTGTTTACGGTGCCGGACGACACCGCCTGATCAAATAATAACAATAATACTACACTACAGCAAATGAACAACAAAAAATAGAAGAACTAAGCTTATGAATAGATGAAGACAGTGCTCAGTGAAAAGACTCAAAGAGAAGTCGTTTTTGATTAGTAGGTTGTAGGCTCACGGTGACTATTGCATTAGGCCGTTGGCTAACTTCCAGTGAATACGATCAAACCAACCGAGCCAGCATGTCAGAAAATCAAGTTAACATATAGAACTTGTCAAAGGCCGTTTCATCGGCAAATAATGCTTTTAGCGAATTGTATTTCATAGCAAAAGGCTGCGTTTTTATCCATTTGATTGTGAAAATATCTAAAATCAGAATAACAATAAATATAGTCTGGACAAATTTTTTGAACAGCAACCACAGTAATGGCCGTCAGCTAGCTAGGAGCAAAAGACTATTTGTTCAACTAATCACAGTGAGATCATATGAACTATGCACTTGTAATCATCGCCCCGGCCTTACAGACTTAATCCACAGTAATGATTTTTTTACACGCTTCAGGAACTCAACAATACAATACCTTCATCAGTCCAGTTTCCCCAAACGTAATTAAAATGTGCTAAGTGGTGAAACTCTTGCTGACCCCTGGATCTGAACTAAGAGCAAAAAAAAAGTCACTTTATCCAGCTTTTATACATGCTATAAGCCTATAACCAGCAGTCAACACTCAGCATATCATCACTCTTTTTTCCAATTGGACAGAGGTACATGCTACTGCTATTTCAAATCTGTGTCTGAACCGATGTGCAAGAACTTGACTTGTCACTGCTACTACTGCTATTTTGAAACAATCCCGATTCACTTATTCCATTGCTGTCAATATATACAAACTATAGCTACTGTAAAATAAACAACGGATGCTTAGACACACTGATGCTTAGATAACAAACTTACACACACTGATGCTTAGATGGCAAACTTAAACACACAGATGCTTAGATAGCAAACTTAAACACATTGATGCCAATGGGATCCTGCACATACAGTCGATAGGCCCTGCCAATGGGATTTCATGCGTAATTTTCACTAGGGATGCCAATGGGATTTCGTGCGTAATTTTCACAAGGGAGACCTGATTCACAACAACATGAAAATAACTATGTCAAATCATGACCAGAGTTGGGTTCAGATCTCCTCACATGTCAAGGTGGGTATTTTCATGTTAGATCCACAAATTTTAGACTACTATGTGTCCATACTGCCATTTTTCCCATAGTTTCTGAAGGTGTTGAAGACGATCATTAAAATTCAGAAGATACCTACAGAGTTTTCTTCAACCTATATGGAAAGATCAATACAATAGTACACTAAACAATGGTATATATTGTTGGAAACTACATCAATACAGCAAGCTAGTCATTAACAGTGTCCTACATGAAGGAAAACATTCACATTACCTGCTCGGTAGAAACCTTTCCAGAGATATCATTCATATACTGCTCGATAGCTCTCCGTTCCGCGTGGCGCCTCACCAATTTACTGAAATACTATAACCAAAAGCCTCAAAATCATCAGTACCATGCCTAACTGCATATGCATCACCAACATCATGGTACAGTAAGTTTTACAAGTCAAGATCCCATATGATTTGGTGATCTTTCTCACCTCGGTGGTTCTGCAGTAGTCGACGTCAGACCAGCAGTCTTCATCCATGGCTTTGCCTTCAGGCTAGGAAGGGTTGACCATGAAAGCAGCGAGGGACACCCTGACAACCCTCTTAACCTTCGCCTCTGAGCAAGCCTTGAGGACATTCATCGTGCCGGTCAGAGCAGGTGCAAGTAAATCAACCTGCTCAAACATGGATTTGCTTGTTGAGCTTGAGACTTCAAGGACAAGGGAGCCTCTGTCTGATCCCTCCAAGGCCGCGCGGTCGCCGGTGCTGATGATCCGTTGGAAAAGAAGCTCCTCCATGGCGGCAAACGGGTGGGTGGCGGGCCTGGAGAGCGCCGGGGAAAAGTGAGGCGTGGTCAAATCCTTAGGTGGAAGCTCCGGGCTGCGGGGGGAGAAGGTGAGGGAGATTGGGCCTCCATGGAACAGCGCTACGACGGTAGTATGGGGTGTTGCCATGGATCGGCGTGACAACGGGAGGAGGGGGCGCCATGGACCAGCGTACCGATAGGCCGCGACGGCGGAAGGAGGAGGGGGTCACGGATCAGCGCGCCTACAGGGGCCTGGCGGCTGGGGAAGGGCGGCCGCCTGCACCGGAAAGTGGTGCCTTGCCGGCTTGCCGTCGGTGGTGAAGAAGGGGAACGAGGCGGCAGTGTTGTGAGAGATAGGACTTGTTTTTATTTTTGAGGGAGTGAGAGAGAGGGGCTCAGTGGCGGACGCAGGAAAAATTCCGAGGGTGGGCACGCTAAAAAAATCGCAAAACGATTAAAATTTGTCAAACAAATAATATATGGGCTGGTGTCACAAATGTATAATTAGAGGGTAAAAAGTGAAGTTCACCCTTTAATTTACGGGTCTCTCTAGCGATCATTCGCTTAATTTGCAGTCGACTGACACCAAGTTAAGTTTGTTTCTTGTCTCCACCGCGGCCAACCGCGCTCCAGCTCAGCTTGTCGCCGTGGCCGTGAGGAAGAAGACATAGTTTTGCACGAATCACGACGCGCGATTTAACGTTGGATGAGTCGATTGAGCACTAAGCTAATTCTCAGTCAAATGAGAAATGGCAAAACCGTTAACTTACATTGATATTTCCTGAGAATTTCAAAACCGTTAACTTACATTGATATTTCTTATTTGGTTATGGTCTGAAGCAATCCAATCAATATAGCAGATCGACCAAATCTACGCATGTTGATGCTCTGCTGGGTCCTCAGGCAGCCGTCGACGGTGGCCGAGCGGGGGAGCCAGCCACGAGCATGCTGTTGGGTCCGGCAGCCAGGTTTCGTCCATGGCGAGTCGAACAGAGGAGCAAGGTAGTGAGAGATACAGAGACGATTCGGCTGCTAACACCCTGCCTGCCTCGTACAATGGGTCAAGTGGTCAACTAGCCATTTGATTTGGAGAAAAGGACTAACGCTGAACTCAAACTGGGCTACGTATGCTGGGGTATCGAAGAAAATCACATATTTCTGGGTGGGCCGTGGCCCACCCGGCCCACCCTCTGGGTCCGCCCATGGAGGGGCTTAGTGAGAGACTGAGAGTGAGAGAAGCTGAGAGATAGCGGGTTGTCTGAATTGTTTTATTATTTTTAGCAGAGTCATTTAGGCATTATATGAAATTGGTTTTGTCATTTCAATGGTTTAGTCATTTCAATGTGTTGTTTTACAAATAATATTAATTTTTATAATTGGATTTATTGAATTGAATATATTAAAATGTTATAATCATGAAGGTCATCTTGTGGTCTCTGGATGTTAAATTTCATGGAGTACTTCACGGGAGATATTTTGTCCGACACTATAAAACATGTATATTTTGCTTCGTATCATGGTTATTTTATGTTGCATCAAAATATGAAAACTAACAATGATTATTGTTTGATTTTAGGTTCATATGACACATTTTAGAACAAAATAAGCTGTCATTTTAGTCGATTGTGGATTTTAAATGATGCAACGTGTATGCATTCTATGTTATCATCGTTATACGTTCGAAATTATTACTCCGGTAACTAAACAACTCACTAAACTAGAAATGACATTTATATTTTAAAGACGTGCATTGCACGTGCACGGCTACTAGTGATAATCTAACGGTGTAGGTAAAACCAAGAGTCCATGGTAGAGCCCACATGTCTGCATCACATCCCTCATCGTTCCCCTCCCATCCCTCTCGCTCCCTCTGTTCTCTCTCTGTGCATCGGCTGCCATGGCCGAAGCTCGTGGTCACCGCCGATTGCCCGTTGTCGCAAAAGTGGAACATGGGGTTCCACTAATGCAGCCAAAGTGGGTCCACCACCCGTGGGCCCACCAAGAAGATTGACAAGGCCAAGACTCAAGACTGGTAGGTGAGCCCGCTCACCTGCCATGCAAGGACTCATCAAGATCGGCATCGACACCAGGCGGCTAAGGAATTGGGTGACCTCCCGGGGTCGCCTACTACCCGGAGGTCAAAGCGTGACCCGAGAGCCCGAGTCCCCGACAGGAGGCCAGGCTCCCTCTCGGGTGCGTCTTCGTACGACGCAAGGGATAAGGACGCCAGCTCGCGCAGGAAGCTTCAAGAAGACTTGGGCGCCAAGATGAAGGAGACGCCCCATGATGTCGCCTAGGAGCATGGTCGGTGGGGCTGTCTGGTCCTGCCCGCCCGCTTTTCCTCAAAGGTGGACGTCCTCACCTAACCAGAGCAGAATACTTGGAGGAGAAGAGGCCACGTCGCCTCCTATAGCTAGCAGAGGGGTTTTCCCGCCTAAAACCCCTCACACCCCTCATATGACCCCTGTGGCATCCCCTTGGCCTATAAAAGGAGGACCAAGGTCACCGAGGTGAAGGAGGAGCGATCGGAGCACAAGGTAGAGAAGGCTAGACTAGGTGATCTCCTCAGGGCAAGGATGTATAAGCTGGCGTTGCATGGATAAGATAATTCATGAAATAGCAATAACAAAGGGCAATTTGCATGTGAACAATAAATAAGCGTCTAGGTATTAATTAACGTAGTCATGTATTCCGTATTTAGTCGTACGTGCTTATAATAAGAATCTTGCACGACATCTTTTGTCCAACCATCTCGTTTCAACGGGGCCACTTTAGAAGCCTAATGGTAATTAAGGTACTCTTTTAATAGAGCATCGGAGCAAAGCATTAACACTCTGTGAATACAAGAAACCCTCAAGTCACAACCATCCCATCCGGTTATCCCAAATGTTGTCACTATGGGGCCTCGGGTTCCGGACAATAACAGGTGCATACAACTTGCAGATATGATCCAAAAGAATAATTAAACTCATGAAAGGGCCCCCTCGCGTTTTAGGTCGGGAAGAATAAATAGGCCAAAGGGCGTCGCCGAGTCATCCACGAGGTGGCCAGGTGGGCCCCAAGCGCGGTCTAGTCTGGACCACGGCCAGGGGGCGTCTGGGGGCTGTGGGCCCCTCCTGCAGCTCCCCTCCTGGCTCCGTGAGTCTTCTGCCAAATAAGAATTTCTGGATTATTTTCAGATTTTTCCGAGAACTTTGATTTCTGCACAAAAACAGGACACCAAATAAATTCTGCTGAAAACAACGTTAGTCTGCATTAGTTTCATTCAAATCTTGCAAATTAGAGGAAAACAACAACAAAAGTGTTTGGAAAGTAGATACTTTTCGGACATATCAAGTTCATAGGCCACCTATATATTTAACTCTTATTATTATCAAAGCAGTACACGATAATTATTAAATACAGTCCACAACTCGTAGTACATAGACGAAAATTATAAAATTGCATAAGATAGATTTTATTAACAAAAGTATGCATAAGAAGTGTCATGTACTTGGCTCCTAGAGCCTCCCCATCAATTAAATCAAGAACAAAACCTTCCTCGCTTCTTTTGCAATTTTCCCCAAGCTTGCCTAGCTAGGCTTGGTGAGGAATGAACTTGCTCGGGCTAGACAAAAGGTAATATAGTACGCACAATTGACCTGACTTGCTCTCTTAAGGAGCCAATCATGTAAGATAGATGTACATGATCGGCCGACATGAGCCAGCCAATTATGTAAATCCATAACTTACGTGATCGGCTACTTATGTACGTCAGTCGATCATGTAAATGGCATTGACGTGATCGGCTCATTAAGTTAACCGATCACGTAAATGTGTCTATTTAGATGATTGGCTCATAAGCTCTAGCCTCTTATTTCATAGCCATGCACATTGACGCCCAATTATGAGCCAATTGGGGAAAAAAGGGTGATCATAATGATCATTTTTTAGTAGTGGCAATTGGATATACATAATAGATGCGTAATGTTTATTTCCTATACGTACAATCATTCATGGCTACTGCCATACTGGTGGGCGCGCCGTATTATTATTACATGCATCTGCCTTGTTTACGCATTAGCCAGAGGAACGTGAGTAACGGGGTACAAAACAAGGCTTGTTTTCTTAGATGCAACTATTCCTGATACCTCAGAAACATCAACATCCTTGGGCTCCATTCCATTAGGCAGCTTCCAGTCAAAGTGGTATAGAAGGCTCGCCAGCGCAAGCTCCATGTTGGCCAACCCTATGGTAATCCCCGGGCACATCCGACGGCCAGATCCAAATGGGAGATACTCGTAGTTTGTTCCTTTGTAGTCCAGGTTGTTATTTTCAAACCGCTCTGGCTTGAACTCCTCGGGTTCGTCCCAATACTTAGGGTCTCTGCAAATTCCCCACACATTGACAAACACGACCATGCCCTTGGGAATGTCGTAGCCCATGATCTGGCATGTCTCGCGGCACACGCGAGGAATCAGGACTGGACCTGGGGTGTGCAGCCTGAGGGCCTCCTTGAACACAAGCTTGAGGTAGCTGAGCCTCCCAAGGTCCTGCTCGGTTATCTTGTTTCTTCCTTTGAAGGCATCCCGTACCTCAGCCTGGCTTTGGCCATCACCGCCGGGTTCCGTACTAGCTCTGTCAAGCACCAGCTAAGCATGGCCGACGTGGTCTCACTGCCTGCAGCAAACATGTCCTAGCACAAGAAACAAGCACACATTCAATTAATAATAAACCCTTAATTTGGTCATTCCTAGCTGGATATATCTAACTGATGAGGGTTACGTACAAACAACAAGCCGACGACGGATGCGTGGTTGAGCATGGTGTCGGGTTCCTTCTGGAGCCTCAGTAGGACGCCGACAAAGCCCTCGTTCCCCTCATCGCCGCGGTCCATGGCTTCCGCTTTCTCTTGTATGACCTGCTCGAGGACGCGCTGCATCCTCTTGCGGCACGCGAGCACCTTGCGCGGCGCCATGGCGAAAAACTGTAGGACCCTCGACGATGGGTAGAGGTCAGCAATGGTTAGTGAAAAGGTTTCCCTGAGACCTGTGCTGAAGGCGTCGAGGAACTCCTGGTGGTACTTGCAGCGGCTGCCGATGGACTCGAGCACAAAGGTGTCATTCATGAACTTGGACACCATCTTGGTGAGGTCGACGGCGGAGCCTGTGGCGGCGGACGTACTGACGTCCTGAAGGAACTGGGCCACCTCCTGCTCGTGGATGTGCTGGAACGACTGCACCCTTGAGTGGGTGAGCAGCTCCGTCACACAGATTTTGCGGAGCTGACGCCACCGCTCACCGTAGGGTGCCAACGCGACGTCATTGCCGTCGAAGGTGAGCGCTTTCAGCGTGGGGTTCAAGTTCCGGTCTGCGAACTTGAGGTCGTTTGTCTTCAAGACCTCCTGTGCAGCCTCCGGCGATGACAGCACCAACGTTGGCACCTCCCCAAGCCGGAGCATCATGACTGGTCCATACTTGTGCGACAGCCGGCGCATTGCATGGTGGGGTAGGCCGCCGGCGATGATCAGGTAGTGGAGGCTGCCGATCACTGGCAGCGTCCATGGCCCCGGCGGCAGCTTAAGCTTTGGTTTCGCGAGGAGCAGGGACTTGATGAGCTTGGAGAGGAGGACGACAAGCACGGACACAGACAAGGCGAGGAGCACCTTGCTCTCCATGGTGTGGTTTAATAAGTGTTTTCGACGGGGACAAGCTAGGCTTCTATTATGATGCTGCTTGTGGCTTAATTTATACTAGTTGTTTGTAGCGTTGCAGCAAGTATGCTTTTCCCTTTACCTACTGAGCACATACCGTTTCGCGGCTGCAGCATGCGTGATGGCGAGTGCATGCATGCATGTGGACGTCCCACTTAGCTATGCCGAATCCATGCATGCACTTAGGCATGCACGTAGGCACCGCAGTAGTGAGAAGAGGAAAACACTAATTGACTACCTTAGGAATTTCTACCCTCCGGAACGAAGAAGAATGGTCAGGATGGGGATGGCAAGGACTTGCAAGCATATATGGACCGCAGTGCAGAGGCAGCTTCCATTCACGCACGAATATCATTCATTTTATTGTGGAAGATAGCTCTAGCTAGAGTTAATAGCACCAGCGGTCACACAACTCGTCGTCGATGTGCACTTAAGTCACACTTCTCCAGAATGTGATTATTTGGTCACACAACTCGACAAGTGCGTGCACGCAGGTCACTGGCCCCACTTGTCAGTCCGTTTTGGACGGTAAATTTTCAGAAAACCCCCTAGAGTAATATTAATTTTACAAATGGTCCTTCTAATTTTACAAAATGGTCTTCCTAATTTTACAAAATGGTCCTTCTAATTTTACAAAATGGTCCTCCAGGGGGACCATTTTGTAAAATTAATATTACTCCAGGGGGTTTTATGAAAATTTACCGTCCAAGACGGACTGACAAGTGGGGTCAGTGACCTGCGTGCACGCACTTGTCGAGTTGTGTGACCAAATAATCACATTCTGGAGAAGTGTGACTTAAGTGCACATTGGCGTCGAGTTGTGTGACCGCGGGTGCCATTAACTCCTCTAGCTAGCTAGCCCAGTTGAGCAAGATTTTCAAGCTTTTACCGTTGCTTGAATGAATGCTTTATTTTAGTGTAAAAGTTTTATTTCTTGACGGAATGACAGTGTAAGACTAAACACGGACCGACAGACACATAAATCTCCCGTTTTCGTCTCGCCGGTCGGCATCACCAGAGACTAAACACGGACGGACAGATCGACACAGAAATCTCCAGGACGATCGAGAAGCATAAAACACGACGGACGGACGGCCTCAGTAAGATTACGAACGTCCGGAGGACGGCGTCGACGGCCGGCGACTGTCATCTTTCCCCGACAATGCAAGTAGCAGCCTTTACCAACACAAAGTGTTGTATTGCCGTTGTCAAGTGACACACACCGTAGCTACAACGTTACCTTCTGCGTGCCCTAGCTAGTCTGAAACGAAAGCTGCTGTTGAAACGACGCGAAACAGAGGAGCCGACCGGTGGTTCATGCACGTACGTACGTACGAGAAATCCACTGACCAGCTCCGTGCCGGCCAACCCCGCGCCAGCCGCCCGACGTGCTCGCCATCCACACCGCGCCTGTGTGGTGGTTCTCGAACGGGGAAAAGCAGAAAAATGGCCCCGCCGCCACCATCCTTCGTCGCGCGGCTTTGTCGTCGCTTCCTCCGGCGGGGGCGGTGCGGTGGCCGGCGGCGGCGGCAGCTAGGGTTCCCCGTGTCGCCAGGCGCGGGCGACGCAGGGGTGGGTTCAATTTGTTCGAATTTCTATCCGGCTCAACGATTAGGTAGCAGCGTGGGGTGCAGGTGCAGCCGGAGGCCTGGAGCTCCGAACGAGCACGGATAACATAGCGCAGGCGTGCTACGTACTGCTAGCTAGCAGCCGGAGGCCTGGAGCTCCGTATCCTGCAAAAGTTACGTGCACAAGGGTGCAGGTGCAGCCAGTAAAAGAAGATTTTTTTTTTTTTTGCGTGGAAGAAAGCAGATGTAAAAGAAGATTTTTTTTTTGCGTGGAAGAAAGCAGATTTTGATATAATATGTGAGAAGAAATATATGTCAGAATTAAATGTACTCCGTCAGCCTGAAATGAAACCGATTGCATTGAAAAATCCAGCTTCGGCCGTGAATCACGATCAAGGATCAGATAGCAATAGCCCTGTAGCTACGCGATCGTGCTGATAGCTGGGTAGCCGCTGGAGCTATACGTGCTGCGAAAGTGACAATGGCAGCCACCACCACCATGCAGCCGGTGCAAGGTCAGAGATTGATGGCGCGCCGCATGCAAGAGTCTGCTGGATGGAGAGAGAGAACACACACGAACGAAAGTAGTATGCGCACCACCGGCACGCCAACTGGGCAGAAGCATATGCAGGGCTCAAAAGCTAGATGTAGCTAGGGCTGCATTGGTGGCATGCAGGATCTAACCTCAAATGGCTACATGTTAAAAAGGAAAAATTCATGCTATAGTATGACTGCAGACCGGCCAACAGTCAGCTTTGACTTCGGATCCAATGTACTCCTACCTCCAATCCATATCACCATATTAACTGATAATAAATCTTGGCTAATTATTCTCATTTTGCATGTTCATATACTAAAATTTTCAGGACGTCTTGCATGTTATCTCTCCTCGTGTCCTTTTGGTATTAAGTTGCGATTATGTCCATCCTAATTAATACTTCCATGTTTTTCCTTGAAACAGAAATGCCATATGAAAAACAAGGATATCATGGACCTCTTTTGATGGTACTTACGATTTGTAGCTGGAAGGCCTGGAGCCAGGATTGAGCAAGAGGGAGCCAAGCTGAAACAAGAAAATAATTCAAAATAATGCGTGTATTTCAATGTGTTTTGTTCGTGCTTGACTGTGTTAAGGACTATATGATCAAACGCTTTGTTTGTGACATATTTGAAGACAAAATATAATCTACTTGTGTTACATACGGGCGGAAAATGTATTGTATCTATTCCTGCAAGCTGCAACAGGAAAACAAAAGCAGCTCCCCGGTTGGTTTTACTTGTAGCAAAGCTGGTACTGTAAAAATGGCCTCGAGTCCAGCATGGACCTATATTTTGTAGTACTGTTGGCAGGCGCCGTTGCCGTTTGCTAGACATATACTGAAGTATGATGTTATGTCAGATGATTACTTTTGTTAAACTTTGTGTGGGCACCCGACGGTATCCTCCGCGAGGTTCTATTGCCCCTTAATGCATTGTTATACTCTTTTAACAACACGGTTTGTCATGGACCCAACAAGGTACAAAGCATTAGTTAGCCATAAAGAACTGAAGGATGCCTTCCCTTGTTGTCATTGTTGACAACATATCCTAAAACATCTCTCCTATCTAAAAGAAGAGTTTTGTTCTACATTCTGCCCACCTCTTTGTCACACCTCCGTCGTCCGTCGCACACGCAGTGAAAAAAAATCCTCCTCGCGTCTCCTACTCCCCGTAATCGCCGGCGGTTTCCCCCGAGAAGATCTTCACCTTCCCCATCATATACGAAGCCGCACGAGCCATTTCAATGAAACCCTATCCATCTCCGGGTCGCCCCAGACCACTCCGAGGATCTCAACCCCTCTGAGGCGCCCCCAGAAACCTCCCACAGCCCTCGCCGCCGCCGGAGAAAGTTGTCCCACGGCAGACGGAAGCGGCGAGGCGTCTCCTCCGGCCGTTCATTTCCAGAAATCCATTCATCCAGCCAAAAATCGTCCCCAAATCGACCTTCCAACTAGCTAGCATGTGCTGATCCGGCTGTGACTGTGCTTTACCCTGAGAGACCCGTGTGCGCATGGCTCGCCTCCGCCCCGAGGTCGACTGCGTCCATCCGCTCCACCGCGGAGCTCCCTGCGTGGGCTACGACATCTTTATCGAGCAGTCCTTCGGGGTCTTATTATCCACCGTGTAGGTGCCGCCGGCTCGCACGACGGCCATGGCACAGAAGGCTAGCGACCAGGCTGAAGACGAGACGGTTCAGGCCTGCGCAGATGGAGTTCGATCGGCGGCTTGGCAGAATTAACTGGGATAAAATTCGAAATAGCCCACGGCCTCTGTCCCCCTCAACTCCGTCTCCGCCGCCGCAACGGTCGTTGCAGGCGAGATAGGCGTCAAGGTGAGAGGTCGCCTGAGACACCCCTTATATTCCCCTATGGATTTGTTCGGTGGCGGATTTGTTTCCCCGTCACATTCGAATGAATAGGCGATCTGGTTTTCTGTCACGTGTAGGGTTTGACGAAGCTGCTTGCGGACAACGCGCCCAAGGTGACGAAGAAGCAGAAGTTCGAGAGGTACTTCGGCTGCCGCATCACGGTCGACGCCATTTCTCCACTAACCTAAAGGGGCTTCTCCTCCATTTTTTGTTTTTGTTTGTGCGACATAGATTTGGGCTTGTTTTGTGCTCAATGGGTCAGTCTATATACGCTGCCAACCAATGCTTCTATGCCCATTTGTCAAAGTGACCTGTAAATCTTGCTCTCTTAGGCTGGGCTTAGGCTTTTGTAAATCCTCCACTACTGCCGATGATTTTCTGCTACATTGTTTCTTTTGCTGCAATCCTTCCTCATTTTACATCATTGTTGCTAGATTGTGGAAGTTAGTTGTCGCCAACCCCTTGGGCATATATACATTTACATTGTTCCGGGACCTCGAGGGTGATTATGTAACATGCTGTTGTGTGATAA
Organism: Poa pratensis; assembly: GCA_947311845.1. Lineage (NCBI taxonomy): Eukaryota > Viridiplantae > Streptophyta > Magnoliopsida > Poales > Poaceae > Poa > Poa pratensis. The sequence continues at coordinate 4,200,502 of CAMZMU010000034.1, read as the reverse complement.
CAACACCTTTTTACCTACTGTAATGAATGTTGAGATAGTTTCTTATGCCTTTCTTTGTGCAGATTGTAGTTGGAAGGACATGGATGGAAACCCTTAGAAAGCTGGTGATGTCAGCAGGTTCAGATAGACTTCTCTCTGTGATCCCACTTAATATCTCAAGTAGGAGACAATGTTTCCATGGCTAGCTTGCAAACCAGAGCCTTGCTGCTTGGCTGCTCCCCGGTGTTTCCATGGCTACCTTCTCAAATTTGATTGGGACTCCTCCTCTTTGTGCTCCTTCTAATGTGTCCACTTGCCAAATATGTAAGCATCACTGGTCTGGATTGATTGCTCTCTCACAACCATTTGTCAGCTGAGACTGAACTCACTTCATATTTAGGTGCTGATTAAACTATGCTGCAGGTCTCTGTACCAGTACCTTCACATGTTTAATGATATGCCCTGGCACATGTCTTAAGGAATATTACCCCTTTGATATTTAAACAAAAAGGCTAGGTGGTATCACTCTTCAGCTCTCACAAGGTCAGCATTGTCCGCTTTGCATTTAGCTTTCATGCTGTTGCACTTATAATCCTCTTTCTTAGGTGGTTCTGCATGAAAGGGTAATTGTGTCTTAAATTTTTATGTTATTGTGTTGATATATAACGTATCAGAAGGCTGCAATTCAGATCATTGTTGCTTTCTGAAAGTTAACTTCGTCAGATATTAATATAAGAAAGGTTGTTATTTAAATCTTGATTAAGCATGTTGGTCATTTCATAGTCAAGCTTTATTCTCTTGAATGCAACTGGTACCCTGATTGCTTAGAAAGATCAGCTTATTGCTTACTATGTTAATCTGTCAGGATACATTCGCTGACTATAAGTGCATACCTGAATGTTTGAAGCCTTTGCATGAAAAAATGGATTTGAAGAAAAGATGCTAAATATGGAGTGTTAGACAATTTACGGTGTGTGGTGATTTTAGTATTTTTTGTTTGATAGGGTATTTGCTATAGTGATATCGATTTTATAGCTATTTCGATTGCTTCTCTAATTTCCGGTTCTTTTTAGCTTTGTTACTCAAACCTTGGAAGGAATATTAATTTCTGCTATCAGCTGGTGTGTCAATGGATAAGCTTTTTTTGTGGTTGGTAAATGGTTGGTATGTTTAGGATGGACTGAAGATGGGAAAGAGATGAAGTGTGGTATTGTTTCTTTCGTGGTAACTTATATTAGATACGGAACAACTACCACTAGACCAAGGCTATGTTGGAATGGATATCGGTTTATTATAGATACATCTGCATTTTTGGTCCAAAATAATCTATTTAGTTTGTTTGTACCTTGCAAGCATTAGTTGCAGTCATGGATAATGTGGAAATAAGTTGGCTCTGTTCACGCGGTCGCTGAATGTGCACTGGAAGGGGAAGCCAAACAGATATTGTCGGAAAAGGTATGGAGGGTGTTTAAAACTTTAAATTGTATCCAGTGTTGCATATATTGCAAAAATGAACTGCATTGTGAGAATACATGCGACTACTGTTAACTAAAGATCTCTGATGGACTGTTGTTCAGTTTGCCTAGCTTTTGACATCTGATTACATGCTACCCCAGTTTTCAGTTGCTTTTCAAGAATTCTGTTGGGCAACGAGAACATCTGCTTATCTGTGGTTATGTTGTGCCATCAGATCAAGGACATTGTAGCACTCAAGCAATACACATTGTTGTCCCCTTCTCATCTGTTTACTACTAGTGGCAGTGACTGCGATCAAACAATGGGCAATTGGCGAGCAGTCTCATCTGCTGGTTTGTACCCTTATGACATTACGAGTGTGATCCTATAGTTCTCTCTTTGCTATTTTCTAATTTAATGAGTCACTTTCAGTTTTTTAATGGGTGTCAATAGTTCGCACAGATAATGAACCGTCTCACAAGCTCGGTTGAGGCTGTAGAGTTTGAATAGAGATGCTTGTGCTTGCTTCCTCATCAGACAGCTCCATTAAGCTCTGGGACTTGGACGAAAATAAAGGTATGTACTAATATGCATTTGTTTGTTCATTATGTAACAGCCCTAGAGCATGGCCATTGTATATTGTATTTGACTTTTCATTGTTAAACAGTTGTGACCTTCATTTTAATCCCTAACCAATATTCGATGGCTAGGTGGGTGTTGATTGAAAGCTAGATGCGACATTGACGGCGGTGGCGAGCTTGGATTGGAGATGCAGAAATATTGGTCAAGGAGCAAGAAGAAAAATGGTTTAAGGATGTAAAAGTCTACAATGTAGAGGATTCAAAATAAATTTGTTTGGCATGATTTATGCTGGACCACAAGAATATTTATGCTCCCGTTGCAACGCACGGGCAATTAACTAGTTACCACAAACACAGCAACCCAAAAACTACAGCCTCCTCTTTCTCAGAACTTACCGTGATGTAATTTTCTGCAACAGTCATATGTTAGCTTCTTACCGTTGAACTGTGAAGCTCCAGCTGTTATTAATGACATTGTTGATAAGTGAGTTTATCCAAATTTGCTGTTATTTTTTGAAACGGGGCAAAAGCTTTGCCTTTATATTGATACTAGTTAGTATGCACGTGCAATGCACGACTTCAACATGTAAATCATTTCACATAAATCCTGAAAATACATAATTACAGCAGTAACCAAGCATATACCATAGTGATACTATCTAGTATGTACCACACCAAACTTATGGGAATGCCTTGTTAGCCAAATATTTGTTTTGAAAAAATTATTTACAACATGTTTAGATACTACGACAGCCGTACATGCAAAACATTTTATTTACAGTACATAGAAGTATAGCACATGAAATACCAATGTGTAGATCCGCATGTGCAATTATGAGTCTACTATCCAAATTACTTTTGCAGTAAACTAAATCCCAGGCATTAAGTGTACAAGCGGACTAAAATATTATACAACAAACAAGAAAATACTAACCACCATTTGACTGCAAAAGATTGCAAAGCTATTCCAACAAAAGAGACTAAAGGTATTAAGGACTAATTAATTAACTTAACTACATGCTTTATTAATGTTGTCCCTCCTCCTGGGTGCTGTTTATTTGGAGTAGTTGTTTTGTTTTTGCCCACACCTACATCTGGGTTGCTTCTGTAATTATAAACATGTAGTATTTTACTCCTTCTATAATGAAATGGCAGAGCCCCTACCCGTTCGATCGTAAAAAAATATATTCCTTCAAGCTGGAGCGTATCAAGATCGGTTGTTATCACGAGGTTCGTACATAGTCCAGCGCCGCAATACAAGCTTGCGCAGTCCTAGTCGTGTTTTTCTCTATCCAGATAACAGACCACGACTCGATCTAATCTCGGTGTCCATCCCGTCGCCATGGATCAAACGACATCCCGGTGGCCAGGCCTCGCGCCTGACGTGGTCCGCGACGTCGCCAGCCGGCTGCACGACGCAGGCGACTTCGTCCGCCTCCATGCCGTCTGCAAGTCATGGCGCGGCTCGCATGACGCGCCGCCGCCGTTGTTCCGGACGACCACGACAACCCAGTTCCCGCCGTGGCTCATCGCGGCGGCCGATGAAAATTCTCCCACACCCCTCAGATTCAGATGCATCTTTTCCATGTCAAGCTACCGCGCGACGCCGCGACCGCTGTCCGAATCACGGAGGAACTGGTTGGGCAGCGCCGACGCCACCGCTGTCAGGCACCTCACCGTCGAGCAACACCACGCTAGCATAGTAGCATCCATGACCTTGTCACCGGAGAAGTCACCCACTTGCCTCAAATCCCGTACTGCGTCGACGGCCAGTGGGACAAGGACAATCCCCATGGCACTATCTACGACGACGGCACCGTCCTACTCTACAGCATCTCCGACGTATTCAGGGCAGCGCTACTACGGCCCGGCGATGCAAAGTGGACGCTTGTCGAGAGGACCCTTGGGATTGAGATCCCTAGTAAGCGTACGCGCTAGAGGAGGAGTTGTCAGCACCGGCGAGGCACGGTTGGTGAGGAAAGACCACCATAGCTTGGCTAATCGCGTGCTCTTCCTCGGGTCACCCAACAGCTTGGCCATAGACGCCTCACGGCTAGACAGCCACGGCGGGTGTGCCTAGTTAGTCTACTACAAAAGGAGTGACGCATCGCGGCATGAGCACTCTAGCGTGTTCAGGTATAACCTCATGGACGTCAAGACCGTGTTCGTTGAGCGGCTGTCCCCGGGATGGAACAACGAGAAGTGCACGTGGCTCCTCCCTCAACCTGCTATAGCTCCAATTCAGGTACACAAAAGTAAATTAATTGAGTCAATTATTGCCTTTAGGATAATACAATCTTTCAAATTTTCTGAACAAGCACATAAACATTGAATTAACGAAGTGCTACACAATTAACAATGACTTTGCTGGACCAGCAAATCGATAAGAGGCTGCAAAATGCTCTAGAACTGAAGCAAAAGCAAAACAAGACAACTCCAGTTACAAGTCCAACACGCATCATTCATATAACAAGACATTACGAGCCTTGTTTCAAGGTGATGGTGCGAAATCTGCCTCTGACGGTGAATAGTGCTCAGTTACAACGCTTGTTCGGCAAGTACGGCAAAGTGACTGATGCAGAGGTACTCTACTACAAAAAGACCAAGCGCTCACAAGGTATTGGTAGTAATTAACCATGTGGAGTGTGCATGCTCATCCAGAAGATGCTCTAGATGTTTTTAGCGGGCTGCAATTGGACGGATGTGGTATCGAAGTTATCCTGATTAAGGAGGGAAGGGAGGCATTCCAGCAAAGCACCACACAACTACTTATAGGTTGATCTTGATCTAGGCCGTAGTTGTCCCACAAAAATATCCTCTTGAAACTCGGTAATGCATATCGAGAGTACAATACCATAACACAATGTCTATAGGAAAAAAATATTCCGAAATGACTCTTTATGATAGGATAAAAATGATGTAACTTGTACCAAAGACAATACCATAACAGCTAGCTTGTGGCTCGGTGCAGTTCCAGATCCGCCACTTTTGCATATGCCATCCTTTTGTACGTATCTACATGTTGATTATGTAAAATGACGCACACCGTGGAATCAGTGATAAAAACAAAATTGTGATCTTTGTGCATGTGTGACTGATATTTTGCGACCAGGATGGAGCGGCAGATGCCGCCGGGGGAGGCCTAGATGATGAAGCTTCTGATGCTTGGACACTCCTCCTTGCAAATGTTGAGAGGAGGTGCCTTTTGTGTCTGTGCGGCTCAAGGTTGCGTGACCGAGATGGTGTGTCGCGCTGCTGCGAGGAAGGGAGATATGTGCGTTGCTGATCGAGGCTGTCTGTTGTCATGGCGAGCACTTATGGGTTTTTCACACGAGGCTAGGAGAGCGACTGACGAAACCATCAACCACTCGATGTGGCGGACAGGGAAGGACAGGAACCAAAGGACCTTCTGCAATGTGGCAATCTCGCCTTTGGAGGTGGCGGCCTTGGTGCGGGAGGAGTTGGCGATGCGGGCTTTCGCCCACACGCAAGATTCTGGAGACTAGTTTTTGTTGATTTGCATGTAAAGGGATTTTTTCCCTATCTCGAAATTATGTACATAACACTCTATTCTATCTAATCGGATGACGGATACGACCATCTTAAACCTCAAAAAAAAAATGCTTATGTCATTTTACACATATGGGTATACATATCAATCAACGCAACTTAACTGGATTCGACAATTGCGTGCTGTTTTATTTTGTTCACTGTGCTAAGCTACATGAAACAAAGAAGATGGCGTTGACCAAGAGTGACATGGTCGACTTACTTAATGGTTTGAATCTCTCTTATTAAGGAAAGGTGGGAAGAATTTGAATTGATTACCGTTGGCCAAGTCTTACAAAAAGCTCTGGCTTAACAACGCCTGGATACTAAGTCTTGGGAAACACATTGGCTTGTCCGAACCCATGTGCATCTTGTTGGATGTGCCGGGTCAACAAAATTATGGGGTCACGCCGCTCGTCGGGCAACTCTTTAAGAACTCAGAAAATTGCCTTATTGCCCCAACTTCACCTTTGTATTTGTCATGTCCAACCAATACACCCAAAAAAACACACAAAAAGGGAACGATATAAAATAAGCAAAAACACATAAGTGCAGGCAATCAAATGAAAGATACATATAGATAAATGAGATATCAAAGTATAAGTAACACTACATCAGCACCGGAAGATGATATTCCATCATACACACTCAAAACATCGCCCCAGTGAGCATGTGAGCGCTCTCACCTGTAAACACTACAACTAAAATCACCTTGCTACAAAGATCCATGAGCTTATATGCACATTATATATGAGCTGTTATAGACAAAAATAACATACATCAACTACATGAAAAATGACTAAAAAATCTACTGCTAAAATATTAACAAATGAATCAAATTCTGCTCAACACCTACAGCAACTAAAAATTGCATAAAGACCTGGATACTACTCCACAAACAGTTATGCTGCCAAACTTTTGGTAGCCAAACCCTAAAAAATTGGGGGAAACAGAGGATCTCCACCGAAACATTTATACCTAAAATTAGCGTCTCCAAATCTACTATTAGGACGAACACATAGACATCTATCACTCTACCCCTGGCATGAACTCTAAATGGATGAATGACCTCGCAGTCGAGAGTGGAGATAGCTCGGCGAGCATACGAGTCTACACTGCATCAAAAAAAAATCAGATGCACAACTGCGTGTAACGTGGAGAGCCCAAAGAGTGAAGCATGCAGGAAACATGTACCCGTTGTGTCGGCGGTGAAAACTCCCACTGCCCCCTCTGCCAGGGCGACAACTCGCGCCTCGACCTCCGCCCGAACCCATCAGGATCTCTCTTTCCTCTGCTGGTAGCAGCGGGGAAAAGGATGTTCGAGAGGTGTCGTGCTAGAAACTCAGTACCAGCGGCCTCCCAGTTCAGATTTTGCCGGCAAAGAGCGTCACCAACCTGATCGCCTGTCCCGGTCCCCTCGCTAGATATATATATATCGCTTTTGAGTGAGAGAAAGAGAAGATAACAAGACAATCCCACGCGGCACCGACTGGGGGAGGGGCGGGGGGGTTGAACTCAAAAAATAAAGGATGGTTCGAGAAAACCCACTGGCAGAAAACCGGCGACTGGAAAAACCAAGGGAGAATGAGATAGACTAAAAGAGCGCTTCCCGATTCGCGCCGAGAAGAGTATGGATGGTGGGAGTTTTGACTGATAGCAAATTCGAAACTCATATAGCTTAAAGATATAATGAGCAAAAAGGAAATAACAAAATAAAGCGGAAAAATAAAAAAATATCATATATATATATATATATATATATATATATATATATATCCGAGTGAAGATTTTTGGCTCCCGGGATTTAAAAAAATTCAAAAATCATATTTGCGAGTTTCAAATGAATCTGAACAAAATCCCGGATGTAGCCAACGTTGTATCACACAAACGTGCAAAAAAATAATTCGTAATACTTTATATTTTGAGCTACACAAAAATATGTATCTCAATATGCATAGTTTTAAATCTCATAATTTTTCAGATTTTGTCATTTTTATGTTGCCCATAATACAAAGTATTTAAAATTGATATTTTACACATTTGTGGGATACACCATTACCTACATACATATTTATTTTCTGAATTTTTTTAAACTCGAAGCAAATAACACTTTCCGTGTACATATATTACTAAACCATCCATGCATGCATGGGCACAACTATGAGATAGGGTGCGTAAGTTTTAGCAAAGCTGCCTGCCAATGGACCGTATCCGATCTCTGCACGAAATCGTGCTTATATTCGACTGTCGACTCTAACCTGAAAAAAACCAAGATCTTGATACTAGGACAGTTCATATGTCTTCCGTTTACCGTACCCCTTGGCATCGAAGGAGCCGGCCCTAGCTAGGAGTCGCACACGATCGGCACATGATGATGACGACGTGCAACAAGAGGAGCATGGCAACCAACGCCGCCGCGTTGTCCATGCTGCCGGAGGAGATGGAGACGGAGGTGCTCCTGCGTCTGCCCCTGAAATCCATCCTCCGCTTCAACGTCGTGTGCCGGCGCTGGGCGGCGCTGCTCTCCTCCGAGGAATTCAACGCGGCGAGGACGAAGCTTGCCGAGTCGACGACCACGACGGAGCTAGCAGGTCAGCTGTTGTTCCTCCCCTTGGCCCCTCCATCGCCATTAGAGAGATCCACCGAGGTGCGCTGCGGCGACGGCAGGCCGCTGCTCACCCTCGACGGCGTGCTCGGCCGCTTGGCGTCCGCGCCGTGCCGCGGCCTCATCCTCCTGCATGATGCCGCTTCACGCTGCTACCACGTCCTCAACGCAGCCACGCGAGCGGTCGCCACGGTCCAGTATCATAACAAGGACTATTCTCAATCGAGCGCCGGCCTCGGGTTCGACGCCAGGACCAAGAAGTACAAGCTGGTGCGGCTGTTCTCCATCAGCGAGCGGGTCCAGGATTGGTCCACCAGCACAAGGTGCGAGGTACACACCCTCGGCAGGGGATCAGACCGCCGCTGGAGGCAGTCCACCTCCTCCGCTGCCAGCCCTGACGGCGTGGTGGTGCCATCCCCGCTCGCCGGGGCCGCGTTGTTCGCGACGTTGTTCTACTTGACGCCGGTGTTCGTGGACGGGTTCCTGCACTGGCTCATCGACCCCACCTTTGACAACCACACCGCCGGCTGGACAATGCCTGCTGCAGCAGTGCTGTCTTTCTCCGTTTCGGAGGAGACTTTCAGCAGCCGGGACGTCCGGCCACCTCCCTTCGACTGGTGATCCGTCCAAGAGACACACCTGGCGGAACTTGATGGCAGGCTGTGCATGGTCCGGGACCTCCGTCGTCGGTCCGGTGGATCGCTAGAGATCTGGAGCTACGGCTCGGCAGCAGATGGTGGTGACGTTGTCTGGTCGTTGAAGCATTGCATCGATTTGGCGCAGCATGCTAAAAGAGATCTGCTCACAGAGCCACAGTATGTCAGAGTTGTTGGCGCTTCAGTTGGAAAGATGAAGGTGATCTTCGTTGCCACGTCCAAAGGCAATGTAGTCGCCTATGATCCCATACTTGGAACCCTAAATACCATAGTTCAGATCAATTTGGAGAGTGAGGGTAGGCGATGTCTATCAAGATTCTCTTTGTTTAAAGAGACCCTTAGTCCAGTGCATTAGACAACACAAAGGAGGAATTGGTTCTGATGCATAAAGGCTAAAGCAAAGCAATGGAGAATATAAACTACCGTCTTTGTAGGACTTGTAGTTCTTTCTTTAGGATCATCAGCAAATTTCTCCATAGTTGATCAGGCAAAACAAGTTGAAAATGGCCTCAGGTACACATGGCATGAATGTCTTATTCGCATTAGTTACCATTTTCTGAGTATTTTCTTAGTGTAACAGTGGCAATGTATAGGGGTGTTGTTTTAGGATGGACATTTCATTTTGCTTTGTCACTTTATTTTATTTAAGTATATGCAAAACGAAAGCCGGATATTCGAAAGAGTAAATAAGATTTATAATTTGATGTATCATGGAATGATGTTCCAGGTACAACAAAACAATATCGATCAGGTATATACAGATTAATTCAGTTACAGAAGAACATCAACCATTTTTCTGTACAGAAGAACATCATTGTTTTCGGACAGCAGAACAACAGCTTCAAAGAGAAAGCAATTCGCTGGGTAGCCGTTGCAAGGAGGCAGTGCCACGGCCGCCGGATCTTCCTTCCATGGGGCCATCACCTGGTCGCCAGATCGCGCGCCGAAGTCGTCGTTGTGTGGGGCCAGCAGCCCAGCACCATTGCCGCCAGCGCTTGGGCTCACTGCCGGGTGCCGGCCGCATCAGGGCGCCACCGTGGCCTCCGACTCGCCGTCGCTAGGGGAGCAGCGCCACAGGTGTCGTCGAATCGCCGGGGCCGCCAGTTCACCCTCGCGCGGATGTAGGATAACTCTCGATTCGTTTCCCTTTTCTTTTGGCTGAATCGTTAACAAGCAAAATGCTCAATGGTAGGGGGTTTTCTCCAAACATGTGTTTAAGTGGCCGTTTGGTTTCCCACCTGCGATCAGTGCCGTCTGTTGTTGATCCGATGGGCAGGAAAGGAAGTTTGCAAGTTTTCACCTAACATCAGTTTTCACCGGATACGTCGCCTATTTGTATTGCTTCTTTGATCCCGTTTTATGTTGATTCGAGTTGACGCCGGCGCGTTCTACACATCTATTCGAGTTGCGAGCCCTGAAATCCGCCAGAGAACCGCCATCATATGGTGCGTCAGCACAGCACCCGCGCCCATCGAGCTCACAGTTGTGGGTCTGTCTGCACCATCGAGATGCTCGGCCTCCTCGTCAAGAGGATCGAGAGCCGCTGAAATTACTAAAATTTAATTTTTGTTTCGTTCAAATAGCCGAACTTTAATTTTCATTTTTGGAATATTCTAAAAAAATAGAAATAGAATTTTTTAATTCATGTTTAGTACTGAAAGTGCTGATATATTTTGTACAAGTTTTAGAGTACTTGGTAGTTTTAACAATCGTCCATCCGCTTAAATCTGACGGTGGAAAAATAGTAGCTACCAAAAACTACCCGAAAAAAAAAACTACTTGAAACTACCTGAAACTACCAAAATTGTATTATTTTTTATCTGATATTAAAAGACGTTTAGGGTAATTTCGTCTCAATATCCTCAGGTGTGTCAGATCCTTTCCTCTTTCTATCTCAATCTGTTATACCCCGAGATCTACTCTCTGTGTATTACTCTGGTTCAACTCGATACAGTGTAGGTAGGAGTTCTGGGAGAGAGAAGGAAGTAAGAGGAATACAAGTCAAGAGAGGAGAGCGAGAGATATAACATTTGGTATCCAGAGCCAATCGAATCCGTGGACGATGGAGGATCTCGCAGCGGCGATGCGTGAGATGATGGCGTCGCTGAACTCGGTGAAGACCACCGTCGACGACTCGCAGACGATTCTGAGGGAGATTGGGGCATGGAAGCCTCAAAGCGATTCATGAGCTCCGCTCTGACATCACCACTCTGCGTCAACAACTCGGGCGGGTGGCGTTGAACCCCGATCCTCAGCATGGATCCGGCCATGCTGTAGCCGCGAGGCGCATCCACGTCGCTCGAACCCGTCGGAGCTGCGACACGGATCGGCGACGAAGGTCGCGGGCCAGATGGCCTCCACGATGCCCAGCAGCTTCGGGGGTTGTCGAATGGGGAAAATCTGACCCTCGCGACACCTCCGGCCAAGGGTACGTTCCCAGATCCGTTCCACTCCCCTTCGCTCTCCGATTCGGGTGGGTTTCTGCATCGGGGAGAATCGTCTTCAGCGGGCAAATATGTGCCGCGGCCGAAAATGGATTTTCCAGCGTTCATGGGGGACAGGCCCAAGTCCTGGAAGCGGCAGTGTGAGGCGTACTTCCGTGTGTTCAACATGCACCCGGATCAGTGGGTGGATGCGGCAACGATGCATTTCTCGGGTGCCGCATCATTGTGGTTGGAGAATTGCGGGCTGGAGGTGGAGAAGTTGAGTTGGGGTGACTTGTGCACTATGCTTTGTGAGCAGTTCGGAAGGGACGAGTTCCAGAAGTTGGTCCGGCAATTGTTTCATCTGAAACAGACCGGCTCGGTGGCGGAGTATGTGCAGGAGTTCATGGAAGTGATGCATGCGTTGCGTGCTCATTCCACGGCTTGGGATCCTGAGTTGTTTCCGTCGCGTTTTGTGGAATGTCTGATCTCTGAACTTGCCCTATCTCTCGTCTCTCCTCTCTTGACTTGTATTCCTCTTACTTCCTTCTCTCCCAGAACTCCTACCTACACTGTATCGAGTTGAACCAGAGTAATACACAGAGAGTAGATCTCGGGGTATAACACAATCTCTTCCCTACTTCTCTGATCCGCCGCCTTCCGGTACATCACTGCCGGCAACGAGATCATCCCGGGCGACCTTGGCATGCACGTCCTCCTGGCCATTCGGAACCTTGAGGCCGCGATCAGGGCGGTTGGTATCACCGGCGTGCCCGTCACCACGCACCACGGCCGTGGCCAAGTCCACGATTGGCGCCTCGTATCTGCCGTCGTAGGGTGCGTTGTCCTAGGCCTCAGCGGTGGTGATGGCGCCGCTCATGTCGTACCTGTTGTCGAAGAATGCGTCGCTGCTGGTGAACATGTACCAGTACTTCGCATACGCGGCGTAGCCGGAGACGGTGCAGCTCGGGTACGCGCTGCTGGCTGGGTCAAGCGCGAAGTCGATCCCACTTCAAGGTGGTGTCGGTGACGGACGCCGGACTACTGGACACCAACATGTTCACGCGATCATGGACACGGCGCATGCGGCCGGGGCGCAGAGTTGTGGTGTTGGGGACCGGTGGCCGTCAGGCGGCGCCGCCACCATGGAGAACACGGTGGCGTACAACAACATCGTGCTTTGGCACGTGGCCCCAGTAACCGGCACGCCGAGGCAGCCAGGGAAGGCCGTGGAGACGTACCTGTTCGCCATGTTCAACGAGAACCAGAAGCTCGAGGGCATGGATCAGCACTTCGCCCTCTTCGAGCCAGACATGACCGTGGTGTACCGGCTCCTATTGAGATCAGAGAATTGGGACAGTATAGATTCAGTTTTACCACACACAGATCGATTGTTCATTTACTAGTTACCTTGTTACTCTAGTTTACAGGTTTACACTTTACAGCTTTGTACAGCATGCTGGTACACGGCATATAGCATGGGTAGTATTTTGCTTCTTTAGGTATCACGAATGCGTTGCATCTGATTTGTATTGATACTTATGCGTTACTAGTTTCAGTGTGCTCATTCAGTTCAATTTAACACCTCTCGTGGTGTAGATTCACAATTATCAGAACTTCCGATCACAGCTAGAAAAGAAAGGGAATTGTACGCTGTCAATTTGCTTATGTACTATCTGCACTCCCAATTGGGTGCATATCTTCTGAACTTTTTTTCAAGGAGAAAGAAGAATTTAGCTAGATTTTAGGGAAGAAAAAAAATCTAGTTAGGAGTCTATTTTTTCAATAGGTGTTGCTTGATTTGTAGTGTGCCGGGGAATCGAGCAAGGGAAAGCAGGAGGCTCAGGAGCAGTTGATTTATGCTCTATTTGGGGACTGAAAAAGGAAGTTGGATTAATCTTGGCGTTGGTAGAGGTAGCAAGTGTGGAAAATGCAATCGAAAAATTCTAAGTTAGGATCCCTAGCAACATCATGTCTGACAATTTCTGTATGCAAACACACGGGCAAAAACTTGGCAGTGCGTTTCTGATTGAAATGAGGGTTTACTGAAACAACATGCGTACGTCGTCAGGTTACAAGTTCTCAACACTCTTGACACATCTGAACTACAAATATGAAATTACAACCGGCAGTCAAGCTGTCATCATTCACAAACGCAGAACGTTCTCGGCGGGAACAGGCTAACAACACAAGCTGTCATAGTTCTAAGCGTACATAGCTGGACAGTGCGTAATGCATTGCCACCATCAGATACGAGAAGAGATGATTCCTCGGCTGTAGCAAGATAATCAATCGGCCATGTTGCTCTGTACGTGGGGATCGAAATTCGAAAGTAGTGTTAGGATGGTTCACAATGGCTTTGTGTATCTTACTATCTGTACGTGGGAGAGTATGGACAGGGGACTCCCGATCGGCGACGGCTTGGAGGCTCCGACGAGTCGCCACAGGTGCCGGGCTGGCGCACCCCTCCTAGCCACCGCCTCCCTTGACAACGACAACGAAGTAGAGGTCGAGCGCGGCCAGCGTCTCCACCAGCCCTGCTCCTGCTCTCGTCGGATGCCGCGCACCCGGCGACGGCTGGCGGCTCGAACCCGAATCCCAGATCGATACAGCCGCGCAGCTCGTCGAGTGGCTTGCGGCGGCGTGAGTGTGGTGTGCCCGCACTCAGCGGATCGAGGGTGAAAGGAAGACAAACTGTTCGTGGGCGAATGACTATCATACCCGGGGTGATTAGACCTAATTTTTTGCTTAATGTTTGGACTGCTGGAATAATTTAGGGGGATAGAGTGAAATCAAACGGCTGAAATAATTTAGGATGAGAGCTACCTGAAACTACAGGCGGTAGTTTTCCAAGCACCGTAAAAGGAACAAAAGTATATATTATTTCGGTGTCTAAAACAATAACTCAAATTTAGTGAATTCCGATGAAAATTCATTGAAATTTATTCGTGCACTGCGTCGTCCCGGCAACGGCAACGCCCATGCAGCCGTTTGTGCCTCTCGCGTATGCAAATACTTGGTCTTCGCCAAGCTTGCTTCCATACTGGCCAACTGAAAGACGATGTGGTTGCTTTAGTCGTCAAAGTTAAGCACTTTACTCTCCTGGTTGCAAACCGCATGTTTGATTTGGTCATGGCGAGCATGTTCATGGACGGATGAGCCAAATCCGAGAACTTGTCTCTTGAGTTTGCTGAGGGCCGTGTGCTTTTCACTCGCTCGGCATCATGATTCTTTGCAATGAGCCGTTTTTCGGCGGTGGCTCTTCCAAAATTCATCTAGAAATTAATATATACTCCCTCCATCTAAAAATACTCACACAAATTTATTTACATATGAATGTATCTAGATATATATTAGTGTGTAGATACATCCATATTTACATAATTTTCTGTTAAAATATTTTTGAATGAAGGGAGTAATATGTAGGACGACTGAACACGGAGAATAAGAAAAGAAGAAATGTGATAGTTCTTTTAGTTTTTGCATTATTGCAATTTAAAAGATGATCCGGGAGTGAATGACGACGCGTGTACTTGTTTTTGTTTTCTAGTATTCTTAGAGTTAACTAATGAACCGTGAACATGTCAAAAAATGGCACGGATTCTCTGTTTGCCCTTCTAACATTTCCCTGACTTTGAGTCACTGGTACGTGGAGCCCAACCTGTCAATCACTCAAAGTCACCCTAAACTAAGTCAGAGAATCTCCGCCGGAAAAAAACATGTAAAAATAAACTAATGAACCGTGTCCCCGTTTGTTCTTTCCAAGAACCGTGTCCCTGGTGAGACCGGTTGTTGCATAATGCATAGTCCGGATAACTATCCTCGATTGTCGATTCGATCTATTTGTCCATCTCCACTGCGCCGCCATGGACCGGACGTCGCGATGGACGAAGACTCGTCGAACCCCATTAGATTCAGGTCCATCTTCTCCAAGTCAAGCTACACCACGCCGTCGACAAGGCCGTCCGCGTGCCAGAGCAACTGGGTGTGCAGCTCTGACGGCACCACCGTTCGGCACCTTGCCGCCGTCGAGCGCGCGATCCGCACTAGCTTTCACGACCCTCTCACCGGACAAATCACGCACATGCCTCCGTTTCCATGGTGGATCGACTTCTGGCACGAGGTTAATCCCCAGGAAATCGTCTACGCCGACGGAACCATCCTACTCTACATCGTCTTCCGCGAAATCTGCACGACCTGGTTCAGAACGGCGCTACTGCGGCGCGGGGACGCAAATTGGACGCACGATCTTACGATCCTTCAGAATGAGTATTCGAAGAGGCATGGTGGATTCTGTAAGGATATTTTTCTTGGAGGATAGACATTGGCGCGTCATCAGGCCAGATGTCCCGGGTAGTGACATCAAAGTCCCAATACCGGGTAACAACTACTCCCTCCGTCCCAAAATAAGTGTCTCAAGTTTGCACAAAAGTGGATGTATCTATACATGTTTCATGTCTATATACATTCACTTTTTGACAAAATTAAGACAGTTATTGTTGGACGGAGGGAGTACCAGATAGAGAGCCATTCCAACTACGTCTTAGAGTCCCGCGACGAGCTTCTTTGGGTGTCTGTTGCTTGGACTGAATACACTTACCTTAATTATCACTATGAGAAAGGAGCTGTATTCTCGTCTCGTACCATCCCGGTGTTGGTGCACACGCTAGAGGAGGCGTCGGCACCGACAAAGATGCGGTGGGTGAGGAAAGACGGCCGTAGCCTCGCTGATCGTGTCTTGTTTCTAGGGTCTCCCAACAGCTTCGCCATGCATAGACGCCTCACGGGTGGGCGGCCACGGTGGGTGCGCTTACTTCGTCTACTACAACCACGGTAAGACTCTGCTGGGTGAGCAGTTCGGTGTGCTCAGGTACAACCTCGTCAGCGACAAGACCGAGTTAATTGATCAGCTGCCTCCAGAATGGGACAACGAGAAGTGCACGTGGCTCTTTCCTCAACTCTCTGTTGCTCCAATCGAGGTATGCAATGGTAAAATTGAATTATCTTTTGGATAATAGAATGTGTTAACATTTTATGGTCGCATCAAGCTAATACACAACCATATGGTCGAATTGACGATGTGCTATAGCATTAACATTGATTATGATGGATCAGGAAATCACTAAGAGGTTGCGCACCAGAGTTGAAGCAACACAAGATGACTCCAATTACATGTCCGGCACGCAACATTTACATGTCGAGACAACACAAACATTGTTTCAGGGTGATGGTGCGTAATTTGCATCTCACGGTGAATAGTGCTTAGTTCATCAAGTATGGCAAAGTGTTCAATGCCAAGGAAATCTACTACACAAAGACCAAGCGCTCCTACAGTATTGGTCTCATAGCCATGTCGGATAGGGGGTGTATGCCCATACAGAAGATGCTCTAGAAAATTTCGACGGATTGCAATTGGATGGATGCCATCTCGAGGTTATATTGGTCAAGGGAGGACGGGGAGGTCTTCCGTCTAAGCACCACAACTAAATGGATGTTGATCTTTTTTGTTATAGTTGTTACCAAATATATTGGTTAGAACTCGGTATTGCATATCAGGGGCGGGACTATTATCCTGATGCTTACCTGTAAATCTATCTATGGAATAGCAAACACATCAGGTAATTTCTTAACTAAACATAATATGATAACATCTAGGTTCTAGCTCGGGGCAGTCATAGATCCTTCATTTTTCATATTCTATCCTTCCGTATACATCTCCAAATTGCTTATGTAGTATCATATACAAAGTGTAAGTGATAACAAAAAGAAATGTGCACAGGCATTTACATACAGGATCTTCTTTTTTACCCTAGTTCAGCTGTGATACAAATTGCCTTGTTTAATCAAAATTTCGATTGGTTACCCCATTCAGTATAAAAGTTCCCATCTATTACCAGGTTTAAGCATCGAAGCAGTTATGTTAGGTGGAACCCATCATTCGAACGATTTTGTCTCACTATTAAAATTCTGAATATTTTCGTAAAAAAAGTGTGAATCTAGAATCCGTTTTAGCATTAAAAAAAAGAACAGCACCCAAAAGGCAACCCATCATCCAGTCTTTGTAAAAAAAATCAACTCCACCGAAAAAATAACTCCAACAATAAAGTATAGGAATAGGTTAAAGTAGTCGGCCGCCTACAAAATACCCAAAAAAAGACACCAACTCCAAAAGAAAAATATTGGTGTCACCCGAGTCCAGTAATTTAAGGGTTGAGCCAAACAACCGCCTAAATCTAATAATTTATTTTCGACATTTGATAATGTAAATAACTGATTGAGGGACCGACCTAGCAAACGATATTTTCCTAAATATTTTGAAAATTCTATTTTGGCCACCGGTTTGATTTGATTTGATTTCTGAGAGCACCACCAATGTGTTTTCTTCGTGGAACTTGACACGTATATAAAACACTTGTATTTGTATATGTTCTTAACCGATCTATTTCACATTTTTTCGATATTTTACTATTGTTTCGTGGACGCGACTAGGGAGTGCCCGGGCACCGGTTTGCGCTACAGGGTGCCCCCCTGGAAATGGAAAGTTCGGTCCCCCTTGCCGAAAAAGAAAACTTCAGTCCGGCCTACAGTGTCAAGGCCCATGTGCTGCTTCTGTCGCATAGCGCGCCCCTCCGCGGGAACGGATGGAAACGAGCGAGAGCGCGCAGATACTTTGCTCCACGCCTCCACCCCATCTCCAGACGCCCCTACTCCAAAACTCCATGTCAACTATTGTAATGTTGTTTGTTACATTAGCAGAAAAAAAATCCCTAGTAACCAGGAGGTGCTGATTGCTACAGCTCCTTCCGGTACTACCGAATCTCATTAAAATGCCCAGCATGTAACTTGTGATGCAAAACACTACGGAGTACATCTCGGAAGATCCCCAGGCAACCCTACCTGCTACCCAGATCGATGGAACTTTTAGGAGTAAAAAATAGTTTAGAAACTGAAGGTACACAACAAACACAAAATCCACCACTTCACGCCAATGTATCACCCTCCCCCACGCCCCAGTAGCTCCATTGGCAAAAGAAACAACAACATGTTAAGGAAGAAACCAAGAAATACATCATGCAGAGCTCCAGTAAACCAAGATAGCAGTACATGTAACATCCAGAAGGGTAGTCGCAAAGAAAATTGCATCATCCAGAGCTCCAGGGAAACTCCAGGCAATAAACATTGCAGTATTTTCAAGATTGGTTATCCCATTCATTGTACACGGGCATTTACAGACATGATCTTCTTTTATACCCTAGTTGATCAGCTGTGATACAAATTGCCCTATTTAATCAAATTTTCGATTGGTTACCCCATTCATTGTAAAAGTTCCCATCTATTACCAGGTTTAAGCTTTGAAGTAGTTATGTTAGGTGGAACCGATCATTCAGACGATTTTGTCTCACTATTAGAATTCTGAGTGTTTTCGCAAAAAATAAGTCGGAATCTAGAACCCGTTTAAGCACAAAAAGAACGGCTCCCAAAAGGCAACCCATCATCCAATCTTTGTAAAAAAAATCAACTCCACCGAAAAAATAACTCAAACAATAAAGTATAGGAATAGGTTAAAATAGTCAGCCGCCTACAATACTTTAAGAGCAAACCGAAAAAAGACACCCAACTCCAAAAGAAATAAGATTGGTGTCACCTAAGACCAGTAATTTAAGGGTTGATCAAAACAAATTCCTCTTCTGGAAAAGCTTGATTGGATTTTTTTCTTCTGCAAATTGGACAACTGAATTCCCCAATACATTCGCACTTCCTCTTGCTAGACTGGGTTCAGATCATACACCTATTAATGTCCAAATTGGAACAAAAATTCCTAAGGCCAACCTGTTCAGGTTTGAAAACTATTGGACTGATTTTACAGGTTTTCAGGATATTGACAAGAGCCATGGCCTAATGTTCCTCCCAAAAATGATCCAGCTATCATGCTCACTGCCAGATTTAAAAAGCTCAGAGGTAGTCTGAAGGTCTGGAGTAGACAGCTCTCCAACCTTAATAAAATCATTGACAACTGCTATTTCATCTTGGCGCTCCTAGATGGAATTGAAGATCAAAGACCTCTGGCCATTCATGAGAAAAACTTCAAGAGCATCTTGCAAGGACATACTAAAAAATTGCTTGAAGCCAAAATAATTTACTGGAGATGCAGGGCAAAAATCAGATGGGCGAAGCTTGGTGATGAGAAATCAAAAAATTTCCACACTGTGGCTACTCAGAGTTACAGAAGGAATTTCATTTCTTCTATATTGACTAGTGATGGAATTGTGGCGACGGAACATGATCACAAAGCAGCTGTGATTTGGAATTCATATAAAGACAGACTTGGCATTGATGCGTGTTAAGTTACACATCCGTTGGGAACGCCAAGAGGAAGGTGTGATGAGTGCAGCAGCAAGTTTTCCCTCAGTAAGAAACCAAGGTTTTATCGAACCAGTAGGAAGTCAAGGGTCTTCTGAAGGTTGTTGGTGGCTGAATGTGGCACGGCGCAACACCAGGGAATCAGCAGCAACGTGGAACCTGCACACAAGACAATCAAACTAATTTGCCCAACGAAACAGTGAGGTTGTCAATCTCACCGGCTTGCTGAAAACAAAGGATTAAAAGTGTGGTGTGGAAAATGATGTTTGCTTGCAGAGAATTAAAGAGAACAATGATCGCAGTAGGTTGTATTTCAGATGTAAAAGAATGGACCGGGGTCCACAGTTCACTAGTGGTGTCTGTTCATAATAAAATACAAAAATGCTGGGTAAACAAATTACAGCTGGGCAATTGACAAAATAGAGAGTGCATAACAATGCATATACAAGTCATGATGATCACTGTGAGATTTACTTGGGCATTACGACAAAGTACACAGACCGCTATCCAGCATGCATCTGTGCCTAAATAGTCCACCTTCAGGTTAGCATCTGCACCCCTTCCAGTATTAAGTTGCAAGCAACAGACAATTGCATTAAGTATGGTGCATAATGTAAACAATACAAATATCCTTAGACAAAGCATTGCTGTTTTACCCCTAGTAGCAATAGCACATCCACAACGTTAGAACTTTCTGTCGCTGTCCCAGATTAAATGGAGGTATGAACCCACTATCTAGCATAAATACTCCTTCTTGGAGTTACAAGCATAAACTTGGCCAAAGTCTACACTAGCAACGGAGAGCATGCAAGATCATAAACAATATAGGCATGATAAATCAATAATCAACTTGACATAGTATTCAATATTCATCGGATCCCAGCAAACACAACATGTAGCATTACAATAAGATGATCTTGATCATGATAGGCAGCTCACAAGATCTAAACATGATGGCACAAGAGGAGAAGACAACCATCTAGCTACTGCTATGGACCCATAGTCCAGGGGTGGACTACTCACACATCACTCCGGAGGAAGGCATGGCGATGTAGAGCCCTCCGGTGATGATTCCCCTCTCCGGCAGGGTGCCGGGAAGAGCTTCAGAACCCTCCCGAGCTAGGGTTGACGACGGCGGCGGCTCTGGAACTTTTCGTGGATGGAGGCTCGAGTGTTTAGGGTTTTCCCGAGAAAGGCAATTTATAGGCGAAGGGGCGATGTCGGTGGAGGCCCGAGGGCTCCTCACCACGTGGCGGCGCGCCAGGGGTGGGACCCACGCCACCACATGGTGAGGGCGCCTCGGTGCCCCCTTCGTCTCTCCTTCGGACTCCGTGTACGTGACAGAAAAATAGGAGCTTGGCTTTTTGTTTCATCCAATTCCGAGAATATTTCCAGAACAGCTTTTCTGGAATCAAAAACAGCAGAAAACAGGAACTGGCACTGTGGCATCTTGTTAATAGGTTAGTCCCAGAAAATGCATAAAAATGCTATAAAGTGTGAATAAAACATGTAGCAATTGACATAATATAAGCATGGAACATAAGAAATTATAGATACGTTGGAGACGTATCAGGCATTTGCAACAACCCAGCTATGTCCTTTGATTTAAATAGCTTGGTACAACCACATGACTTATCTCACCTGGATGATCCATTTTCAGCTGACGAAATTGAGCAAGTTATTAAGGAAATGCCACCGGATAAAGCTCCTGGACCGGATGGTTTCAATGGGCATTTTCTCAAAAAATGTTGGGAGACTGTTAAAGGAGATTTCTATAATTTAGCAAATGCTTTCTACTCGGGGAATGTCAAATTAGAAAGTATCAATACTGCCCATATCACTCTCATACCAAAAATCAATGATCCGGAAGGAATGAATGATTATAGGCCCATCTCTTTAGTCAGCTTGCCTATGAAATTTCTCACAAAGCTCCTTGCCAACAGACTACAACAATAAATTATTCCAATTGTGCATCAGAATCAATACGGCTTCATGAAGGGAAAAACAATTCAAGATTGCCTTGCCTGGACGTTTGAATATTTACACATCTACCATCAGTCCAAAAAGCCTATTATTATTTTGAAAATTGATTTTGAGAAAGCCTTTGATAAGGTGGAGTACAATGCCATCATTGAAATGCTTAGAGCAAAAGGTTTTGGAGCTAAGTGGATATCCTTAATTAGCAGCATCCTAAATTCGGCCTCAACTTCAGTCCTTCTTAATGGAGTCCCAGGGAAGAAAATCATTTGTAAAAGAGGCGTTCGACAAGGTGATCCTCTGACACCCCTCCTCTTTGTCCTCACAGGTGAACTCCTGCAAGTTGTCATCAATAATGCTTGGCAAAATGGTGATCTTGAGTTGCCCATCTCCCAAGATTTTGGACAGAAATATCCTGTGATCCAGTATGCCGATGATACTCTGATGATTATGCCAGCTGATGCAACTCAGCTCACAAAGTTAAAGGATATACTGAACGAATTTAGTGAGTGCACAGGTTTAAAAGTCAATTTTCACAAAACCACTCTAGTCCCCATCAATATAGGACCTGACCAAGCTGAAGCACTGGCCAATTCATTCGGATGTAAAACAGAGAAACTTCCATTTACATATTTGGGACTACCACTTGGAACTACTAGACCCTCGGTTGATGATCTCATGCCAATGGTTTCAAGAGCTGATAGAAGATTATCTGGTATATCATCCCTCTTGTCTTATACTGGGAGATTAACACTCTTGAACTCTGTCTTTGCGGCTATGCCTATGTATGCTATGTGTGCTCTGAAGATCCCTATCACTATCTTTATACACTTTGAGAAGAGTAGCAGGCAATTCCTATGGTATGGGAAGGATATTCAGAAACATGGAAAATGTCTGGCGAAATGGAAGATGATTTGCAGGCCAAAAGATCAAGGTGGACTGGCATTTTAAACCTCAGGACTCAAAATCAAGCTCTATTGATGAAGAATCTCCACAAATTTTATAACTAAGAAGATATCCCTTGGGTAAATTTAATTTGGAGAGCACATTATGCTGGCTCTGCTGTCCCTCATGCTCTAAGCCCAAGAGGATCTTTCTGGTCGAGAGACTGCATGAGTTTGGTGGAATTATACAGAGGGCTAGCATCATGCTGTGTTGGGAAC
Source organism: Poa pratensis (assembly GCA_947311845.1). NCBI lineage: Eukaryota > Viridiplantae > Streptophyta > Magnoliopsida > Poales > Poaceae > Poa > Poa pratensis. The sequence continues at coordinate 4,177,753 of CAMZMU010000034.1, read as the reverse complement.
GGTAGTACCATGCTCCTATGGAAGGATATCTGGAAAGGAAAAATCCTGGAATTTAAATTTCCCCATCTACATTCATTTGTCGAAAATGAAGACATCTCAATGAAGGAAGCTCTTGCAATCCATTCAGAAAACACCTATGACATGTTCCAGCTCCCACTATCGGTTATTGCTCACAATCAATTGATGGAACTACAAGGTGAATTCAATTCAGTACAGTTAACCGAGGAGAAAGATACTTGGAAATTCCTTTGTGGAGATACAAAATTCAGTACTAAAAAGGTCTACAATGCGCTCATTGGAAAACACCCCACTCCTAAAACTATTCTGGACATTTGGAAAACTTGCTGTATGCCGAGGCCAAAATTCTTTGCCTGGCTCCTTCTAAATGGAAGATTGAATACAAAGGATCTCATGAAAAGGAAAAACTTTTATGTGGAATATCAAGACTGTGTACTATGTGACACTTGCCCGGAGGAGACACTTTTCCACTTATTCTTTGAGTGCAGTTTCAGCCAAAGCTTCTGGTGGAATATTGGTATTGAATGGAACACAGATCTTGACATCCATACAATGATCATGGATGCTGCCACCAGATACTCATCTATCAACTTCTTAATGGAGATTTTTATTACAGGATACTGGAGCCTGTGGGATCAAAGGAATGGGCTCATTTTCAAAGACCAAAACCCTTCATGTGTTAGATGTACAGCTCAATTCAAAGACTTCTTTCATACATCTACGCATAGAGCTAAACCTAGTTTGAAAGAAGGCATGTTGGCCGAGAACTTGACTGTGGCAAGATGGTTAGGAGGGTGGTTGTACCCCCAGCCCACCAGAGTTCGAAACCCAGGTTTGACACTGGTGTTTCTCATTTAGGCGGAATATTCTTCAGTGGGAGGCGACGTTCCCGTCGACAGCGAGGCGCCCGTGGTGACTTCATCAATCTCAAGACCTGATCCGCCGACTCAGTCTCTCGGAGGTGCTAATAGGGGTAGGGTGTGCGTGTGTGTGTTCATAGGGGTGAGTGTATGCGCGTGTATGTGAGCGTCTGCGTTGTACTTTGTTTCGCAAAAAAAAAAAGGCATGTTGGCCTGGTTGGATACATTGTAATTCTCTTTGAATTTGACACTACCATTGTAAATACTCCGATATTATAAAATCTATAAAACGTTTTTGACACTGTAGGGATTTTTCCTAGAGTTTATGGTAAAAAAACTAACTGATTGAGGGCCCGACCTAGCAAACAATATTTTCCTAAATATTTTTAAAATTCTATTTTGGCTATTGATTTCATTTGATTTGATTTCCGAGAGCACCACCAATGTGTTTTCTTCACGGAACTTGACACGTATATAAAACACTTGTATTTGTATATGTTCTTAACTGATCTATTTCGCATTTTTTTTTCAATATTTTACTATTTTTTCGTACTTTTATTTGTGCTGAGATGGGGAACCATTGTCAATTTCCGAAAAGAAGAGAGATAAGTTGCTAAAAAAAGAAAAGAGAAGAGAGAATAAGTAGTTAAGGTGGGTCCCACCCGTACGCACGCGCTGACGCTTTTCACCGTGGACAGAGTCAAAATCTGCTAGCGAAGTAGAAGTAGCACAACTGGTCGTCTCGTCTCCTCATCCCGCTCGGCCAGCTCTCCACCTGCGCCATCGCTTCGCCGCCGCCGTCGCAAGAGACGTAGTGATGCAAGGGGTTCACGGCGGGTCGATTTCGACCGAGGTATTCATCCCTTCCCATCCCGCTAGCTTAATTTCCCCGGCTAAGCCATGGATTTTCTTTTTCATGGATCGATGATGGCTTGTATTGAGGATCTTTCCGTGTTCATTTCCTTTCAGTGTTTTCGTTCGCTCCAAAGACCCCACTTCCAGATTCACTAGCCACCGAGTATTTTAGTCCCACAAACATCTCAGATTCACTAGCCACGGAGTATTTTAGTCTTAAATCAGATTCACTAGCCATGGAGTCTTTTTGGACTCAAACCATTCACTAGCCATAGAGTAGTTTAGTACCCCTCTGTTTTTATTTACTTTGGTTTAATCAAAGTCAAACTTTATTAATTTTAATTAAATATTTAGGGAAAAAAATCAACATCTACAATGTAAGTTCTATAGTAATATAATCTTCATTAAGTGTATATTTTTATATTATATGCATTTGGTATTATGGATGTTAATATCTATTCCTATATTCTTGGTCAAACTTGACATCAACTAAACCCAAAACGGAAAGCAAATAAAAACTGAGGAGTACCATCTCAGATTCAATAGCCATGGAGTATTTTACCATTCAATGCAAACTGTTGATTAATCTACTGCCAAAACCCAGCCGACAGCACTAACCTCATTTCTCTACATTGTTGTTTAGGCTGGCATGGAAGGTGAGAAGCAGCCGCAACAAGAGGTGGCGGACTCCCCAACCGTATTGAAGGTGCTCGACGATGACAACCTCCTCATCGAGATCCTTCTCCGAGTCGGCTTGCCCACCACACTCATTCGTGCCGCCCTTGTTTGCAGACGCTGGCTATGGCACGTCTCCAACAAGGCCTTCCTTTTCCGGTTCCGCAAGCTGCACCCTCCTCACCTGCTCGGCTTCTACATCGACACCGGGATGGGGCCTAGTTTCGTGCCGATGCTGCATCAGCCCCCAGAGCTTGCCGCGGTCATTGACCGTGCATGCTTCTGCCCAGACACCTGGCAGTGCTCACAGGCTAACGTCATGGACTGCCGGAATGGCCGCGTCTTCACTTTGCTCCACGACGGCTCTAGATTCGAACTTGGAGTGCACACCCCACTTTGCGCCGAGAGAGACATGATGATCGTCCCACCATTTCCAAGGTCCCAACGACCGGAGGCAGGTTCTGCATCTGGTCGTCTCTCCTCTCCAACGAACAAGGCGACGACTTGTCCTACTTTTATGTTTTGATGATCGAGTCTCCCGAGGATACCACTAAGTTTACGGTGCAAATATATCTGTTGCGAGATGGTGTCTGGTGCACACGTCATACCTTGGCCACTGACCAGCCATCTCTGCCGCTATGGGACCCAAAACTTGTGCTGGTCGACAATAAGATTTTTATCACGGTCGCCCCGAGAAACATTATTGTCTTGGATCTGTTGGTCTCGAGTTTCTCTACGATTTGTCTCCCACAAGGGGTGGAGTATGGAGATAGACAGACCATGTTGTCACGGGCAGATGATGCATCTAGTGTATATCTTTACAAGTGAAAGAGCTTCAGCTTCACATCTGGCTCCACAAGGGGAACTACTGGCTGCCGGTGGACACCATCTTCTTGAGTGAGATGGTTGCTAATTTTACAATGCCATATTGCACTGTTGAGGATGAGCATACTGATGTTCTTCGGATACTGCAGGTGGGGGACAATGCTGAGTTTGTTTTCTTCCAGATGGGTCAGTGCATACTGTATCTAGATATCAAGGGCAAGACATTGCGTAAAGTGTATGAGATGGAAAAAAAGGATTGGTATTCGGCTTATTATATTTTTCCTTTTAAGATGATTTGGCCTCCCATATTTCCGGCACTAGAGGATGATCCTTCAAGGTATGCCTTGTACTCTAGTTGAGGTTTCGTTGCAGCATGCATCATGTTAATTTCTTTTCTGTTTTGCTAGACTTTTTCCAGTGTTTTTAATGCCTAAATCTGTAGCATTGTTATTTAGCTTCCTTTAGGCGTGAACTTTAGCTTCCTACTTCTCAGCATTAAACATTGTGTAATTTCCTATTGTGGTCATGGGTTAGCTTCTTACGTCTGAAATCTGTTATGCATGAGATTGTTAACACTTGGGATTTTCTAGAATCTGATTTCACTATGTTGAAGCATGCTATTGGTAGATAAAATATATAGCGGTTAGTATATGTTACACTTGTATACTTGAACTTATGCATGATTTCTGATTCAGGTATATTACTATGATTTTTTTTCTCTTGCATGACACCAGTGAATAATCCAAGATAACCATTGCTAATTTGTGTTTGTTTTATTGGACTTTGAACTGTATATTGTTAATTAAGATACCATCTGGCATGAAGGCATTTAACCTTGAACCCTGGAATTTTTCCTGAGGAAAAATCAAATGTATTTGTGAAACAAATGCATTATTTCAAATTTTGAGCGCACATAATAGTGACTATCAATGGGTGTACTAGCCACTTGTCTTGGTCTCCATTTGATGTTCTGATGCTTATTTTTTTTCCTTCCTAATCCTTGCTCGGTTTCGCTTGTAACAGAAACGCTATTTGAAGAACAACGATATCATTAAGATCGGTGACAAGGACCATAAGGTTATTACAATAAAAATTGTATTGGCGTCGTAGATTCTGGCGCCCAAACCCTGCGAGCCTCCCTGTATATTTGCCACATTGGAAAGACGGGTTCATTTCGCAGGTTCCATATTTCCCACGATACCAAGCATGGCTAGAGGTGTGCAAAGCTGTGAATATTTCACCCACTCCTTGTGTTGCGTAGACTGTAGTCTCATGGCATTTTGTCTTTGGAAAAGTTTGTTACTGTTTGCTGCTTTGGAATAAGTTTTTGTATAGGTATAATATAATACTAGGTGAAATGGCTCCAGGTACATATCCCTCCGGGATGAAAAGCAAAGACATCTAGAAAAGCCTGGCCGATGTAAAAAAATCTAAAAGCATGCGTATGAATGTTCATGTATTTTATGCCCTCATAATTATAAACACATTTACGGCCCGAGAGAAGAATAATATTCCCATGCATGATCCCAAGTGTCTGCAAATTTTTCACATAGACCAAAACCTTTTTTTTCTTCGCAAATTTTACAAGCAAACAAAAGGCTTGGGCATGTAAATTTTATACGAATTGTTTTAACACTCTGAAGTAGGAGTTATACACGAATTCTATCGTCTCTTTCTTGGCTGTGTCCTTTCATCCAATCTCCTCGCTGTTATTGGAGTGGAAAATCAACATTTTAATCTTGACAGTGGAAAAATGAAACTTTGAATCTTGAGAACCACAAAATGTTTCTTCTTTCAGATGAAAAAGACTTTTCTTTTAGGACAAAGACACAAAGTCCATGTACTTAACGTAGACAGAATGTTGCTCGAGTTTAGATTTCAAACCTTTACAATTCATGAGTATGATCTCATTTACTTACTTTCTTTTTTCTTTCTCCTCCCCGCACTAGTTTGAGAGTCGACCTCGCGCACTGGCCCCTCCCCCCTCCTCCGTTGGAAGTTCTCGCCAGTGTAGAGATGGGAGATATAGGCGGCCTCCCTCTGTGACTAGTAGATGTGGGGTTTGCTCTAGTTTTAGTATTATGCCGCTGTTCCCGTTTGTTCTCGAGCCATGGAGAGTAGGTCTGGAATTCGAGCCGAGCCAACTCAGCTCGCTCCTTAAAGCTTGTTCAGTTGACCAGTTACCTCGGCTGATGCGTAGTCGTTTTTAGCACACAATTAAGATTCACTTCCGTCCTAAGAGATGTAACCCCCTCTTAACATTACGAATTTTCCTACGACTCACAAGCATAAACCGAAATCACTTTCTCTATGTATTCATGTTACGGACCCGTAGTCCCTCGCTCTGCTTCTTGAGTCTTCATCTCATCTTGAGGTTTCATCTCCCATGAACCCTCACTTGTGTGTTCCGCATTATTTTGACTCCATACCTAGAGGGGTCATCATCTTGAGGATTCATCTTCTATGAGTCTCAATTTAGCGTCTTCACTTCCTCTTCTCTTGAGACTTCATCTTCTATGATGCTTCACTTTGGCGTCTTCGTGCCATCTTCATTTCTTGAGGCTTCTCGCCTCAGCTAAGCCTCTCTGTGTTTCTTCTTCACTTAAGACTTCATATTAAATGAATTATCAAGTTGGCGGCTCCGGGATTTTTTCATCACTTGGATATGGGTCAACCTTTAGGGTGGTTAAACCTCTTTTTTTTTGGAGAGTATGCAATTGCGTACCTTAATTTTATAGAAGGCAGAGGTTTGAGTACAAGAAAATGACAGCCTGTTGCGGGTGGTTAAACCTCTAACCCGAGGATTGTTCATGTGTACACTCACAAAAACATTAGTCCACTTAACCATGTGTCGCTCATCATAAAAAAACCAGATCAATGGTATTAGTGTTGTAAGCTAATATATTCATGATCCCCGGTCTACTCATCTGGATGAAGTAAATAGCATATTTTAATTTTAAATATATCGTTAATCATTTACTGCTTGGTTGACCTCAGATTAAAGATTAATCGCTTATCGGCCGATTATTCGAGTTTATCGGTCGCCTATTTATCAACTAGTTTTTTGTAAATCCTAATTTCCAGCACTAAAGTTTCATAAATGTGCTATGCTAAAACAACATTCGAGTATTGTACATAAGTGCTACCTTGATTCCTTCCCTTTGAATCAACAAAAATGGCAAAAAAAAAGATAATGTATAGTTCTACCAGACTATTGGCCGGTAAATCGGCTGTAAGGCCGATAAACACCGATAAGTGGCGAAATTCAAGCTAAATCGGTTGTCACACAGAAAAAGTGGCTCCGGCAATAAACTGGCCATATGATGTAATCTTATCGGTCTCCGCATGATTCACGATAAATCCGCCGATTAATCGGCATATCTGCCCATTTTTATGTTTTGAACAGTTGCATATTGCAATATCTTAAAAGTTGTCCTGAGAAGGGTATTATGTTTTGTAATCATGGGCACCTAATAATAGGGGCATACACATATGATGACTAGGCTAGATGTTTAGATGATAGAAGGTCTATTGTAGGCTACTTTGTATTTGTTGGTGGAAACCTTGTTAGTTGGAAGAGCATGAAACCGAGTGTTGTCGCGCGATACAGAACAGAGAAATTATATCAATGGTGTTGGGATTATGTGAGTTAATGTCGTTGGGGATATTGTTCACTGAAAATTTTGTGTATGGTGATGCACGTCTTCAGCTCTATTGTGATAATCAAGCCACTATAAATATAGTCAACAACTCGGTCCATCATGGTTGAACAAATCATGTTGGAATTGAAAGACATTTCACTTAAGGGATGAGGGGGCACTTTGGGTTAGTTTTGTCAACCAAAGGAACTAGTGCAGAATTTGTGGCATTATGGAGCCAATTGATATATTTGCCACATATTGAAACGGGAGTGTTGAAGACCCTTGTTGGTTATACTAGAAAGGTAGGAGAACTAATGTGTAACTTGTACACGGTTTTATACAGAGAAGTGAATGGCAAGAGGAAGTGACCATCAAAGCTTCACGATGTAAAAAATCTTCACTCTCTCCAGCCTGCCTCCTGTGAATTTTCTCAACCTGCGATCTGGTGAGGAGTTTCAGTGCTCTCCTCTGACGACCGCTTATAGTAACGACATTTGTCCATAATATATGGTCGTGCCTCTCATTATCATCCCTAGTCGAGGGTTGGTTGTGTATGAAGTTTTGTGCCTATAGTTTATTGGATTTATGTGGACATCTATTTCAACCTCGAGCTCTTTCCGAAATTCAAATTTAAACTTCGACATCTCGATGATCTCTCCAATTCTCCAATACATAACCTGTGGGGGATCTTGGCTGTCGTGGTTGCTCTGGAGTTCACACAACACCGTCCTCGGAGTTCACGCCACACGTCGGCACAAGATCCCGAGCTTGGCGATGGTGGCACTAGGGGAACGGCCGCGAGGGGCTCTAGACATCGGGGCAGACACGGAGGAGGGGAACGACATCAACAACGATCCGATGGTCGGAGGGGAGTTGGTCGATGCGGCATGTGCGGTTGGTGAAACGAGAGACGAAAAGTGAGGAGAAAATATTTGTGTTATTGATTTGCGGGAAAAATGGGCATCTAGAAAAACAAACAACACACAATGTGCGCCCTAACCGTTTGCCCAGTTTAGCGCCAAATGGACAGTCCACTAACAATTTATATCCATTTAGGGTATCACTAGGGCATGTTTTTGGCCACCCGGACAAAACAGAGAGATGGGAGTGGTTCTGGGGTGCTGCTCTAACCATCTATTCCCTCAGTTCTAAATTACGAGTATAAAATATTTTACCATTTCAATGCGGATTAAATACAGAATAAAATGAGTGAATCAACACACAAAATACGTATAAATACGTATGAATCAAGAAAAACTAAAATAAAGCTTATATTTAGGAAAAGAAGAGAGTATGACTCTGGTTTCTGCTGAGTAAGACGCCATGTCAGCTAAGTGAGCCACGTCGTCGCCTCCACGTTGCCACCTCCACGCTCTGGTTCCTGGCGTCGTTGCCTCCCATCCCCCTCGGTGGATCCCCACCGCGTCGCTTCTCCGGCCGCCACCCCATCCCCCTCGACGGTGGCGCCTTCCGCCGCCACAAAAGGCAGGCGCGACGATCGGTCTACTCCCGCCAGGAAGCCAGGGCTTCCAGCCGGGCCCATCTGGACTCAGGTACTGATCCTTCGCAGCTTGGGTTCCCTGCCGAATCGCACGGATTTTTGGATGCACAGATGATGCCTGGATTCTGAATCATACGGGTCCTAATTTCCTTCCTTGTAGTATTTTCGTTTGCCCCAACTATGACAGCTGCCATGGAGTGTTTAAGTCCCAAATTAGACTCACTAGCCAATGTTTAATGCAGATTGTTGTTTACTCTATGCCCACATTCAGTTGACAGCACTAATGTCTAATGAGATTGGCTAGCCATGCATGGAGTTTTCTGTTCCAAATTAGATTGCCTACCCTGGAGTATAATTGTGCCGTACTGCCGTATCAGATTCAGTAGCCATTGCTTAATTCAAACTTTTAGGTTCGCTATCAAGCATGGAGTATTTAGTCCCAATTCAGAGTCACTGGCCATTGTTTAATGCAAAACTGTTGACTAATCTATTGCCTAAATCCAGTTGACGACACTAATCCATGGAGTATATTAGTCCCGTATCAGATTCATTAGCTATTGTGAAATTCAAGTTGCTGATTATCCAGACTCGCAAGCATGGAGTATTTATGTCCCAAATCAGATTCACAGGCCATTGTTTAACACAAACGGTTGTTTAATCTACTGCAGAAATTCAGTCCACGGCACTAATCCCCTGTTCTACATTGTCCCCTGTATCCGCAGACCACCGTGCATCCTGGAAGGTGAGAGGCAGCCGCCGGTGGCAGCGTCTGCTGCCGCGTCAAAGGTGCTCGACGACGATGACCTCCTCATCGAAATCCTCGTCCGCGTCGGCTTCCCCACCACCCTCGTTCGCGCCGCTCTTGTTTGCAAGCACTGGCTACGTCAGGTGTCTGACCCCAAGTTCCTCCACCGATTCTGCAAGCTCCACCTGCCTACTCTCCTCGGTTTCTACATTGCTGGCGGGCCTGCGCATCATACTCCGGGCTTCGTTCCCATGCTGCCTCAGCCCACAGAGCTCGCTGGCATCGTTCGCCGTGCAAGCTTCAGTTTAAACAACACCTACATAATGGACTACCGGAATGACAGCGTCTTAACCGGACGCATCGATGGAAGTAAATTTGCACTTCAAGTGCACAGCATCCTGTGCCCTGAGAGAGGCATGGCCATCGAACCGCGGCCCCAAAGGCTCCAACCCCAGGATGGCTATGACTACGTTTACGATTTTATTCTCTCCAAAGAAGAACGTGGCATTGTGTCCTACATGTATGTGTAGATGGGGTGTAACACTGAGAGAACAAAATCTATGGTGCACGTATATATGTTGCATCATGGTGATGGTACCTGGCGCAAGCATCTTACTGTGGCCACAGACCAGCTCCTTTGTGTGCGAGTGGAACCAAGACCTGTGCTTGTCGACAGTAAAATTTATATGGGAAGCGCCTTTAGCAAGAGAGACATTGTTGTACTGGACTTGGTGGCCTCAAGTTTCTCCACAATTCAGCTCCCACAAGGGGTGGAATATGGCATCTTAGGCGCCATCATGTTCTCACGGGAGGATGACTCTTCTGGTTTATATCTCGTCCATGCTAAAGACCTTCAATTTCGCATTTGGCTCCACAAGGGAGACAACTGGTTGCTAGTGGACAACATCTGTTTACGTGAGGTGTGTGCTAATTTGAGGACGCTGGACTGCATGATTGAGGAAGAACATAGTAATGTTCTTTGGATAAACCAGCTGGGGGACAACACTGAGTTTGTGTTCTTGAAGATGGGTGGATTCATGCTTTATTTGGATATCAAGTGCAGGACAGTACGTAAAGTGTATAAGTTGCCAAAAGTGGATCGATATTTGGTTTATTATGTGCATCCCTGTAAGATGATCTGGCCTCCCATTTTCCCTCCGCTCAAGGATGATCCCGCAAGGTTTGCCTATTACACTCTATCACTGTTTGGAATAACTGTGGAAGAATATTGTTAGCTGTATGATTTATTGTTAGCTGTATGATTGATTCCATACGCAATTTTAGGAATACTAGGTAAGCATCGATCATTTGAGGTGAAAGACGCTAGCCTTGTATTTTGCTGACTTACATGGACCTTCCATTCCATTCTGCTGCATCACTGTTTTTTGAACCACAAATGAGCTTGCAAAAGTACAAAAGGTCATGTCTAAGAGCTGAAAGATGCCTAGCTTTGCTATCCCGTTGAGACTATATTTTCTTCTCCTGAAATATTATCACAAACCCATCTAGCCTGAAACTTTAGCTTCCTATCTCTTAGAATCAATTATGGTCTAATTGTTTGCTGTTATCATGGGTCAGCTTCGTGCCTTTAAACTGTGAACCTCAAGCTATCATGTCTGAGATTGTTTATATTTGGGTCTTTCCAAATATTGCTGTTACGTTGAAGCATTGTACTTCTTACTTAAATTTTTAGCGGGTTTTATATTTTACATGGATACACTTAAGCTTGTGAAGTATTCTGATTCACATATCACAACGAAAATTTTCCTTTTGTATTACAAAGTGATCAGTCCAAGATAACAGCTTTCTTTACTGAACTATGAACTGTATAACTGAACGAAATATGCCTGTCTGGTATGTTGGGCACATAATTCTTGACTATAGTTCTACACATAATGTTGTACATTCGATATCCTGACAGTTAATCATGCCTATGCTGATCCTTCCTTGGTTTTTGCTTGAAACAGAAATGCCTGAGTTATGATGGGGTGTCATGAAGCTCTTGGATGGTACTTCGTTGTAGGTGATGGAGGAGTAGCATTTCCTGTAGTACTAGCACTCTTTACTTTAACTTGCACTGGATTTGTAGATTAGGAATTATGATGCTTTCTCTATGAGAGTATCATTACTGTCTATGACCGATATCTTTGTTTTGCTGTCGAGAAGAAGACCCGTATGCCTGAGTCGTTCTCTGGTTCGATCACCGGTCCCATATGGTAATTGCAAAATTTACTCTCGGCTCTTGATATCTGCCACTGGATGATTGAAGGAATCACTGGGAAAGACTGGGTGCATTTCGCTGCTTGATCCACCAATCTGGACCTGTGTTCTCCCGTGCTCATAAAGCTTGGGGTGCAAACCTGTGAAGATCTAGCCACTCCCTGTGCCGTGTAGTCTTTTGGTTGCGCCTGCTTGTTACTCATGACTTTTGGAGAAGTGTGTTCTTATTCACCATTGCAGAACCGATTTTCAGTTAGCGATGTGTAGCGGAAATATAAGTCAAAAATGGCTCAGCGGGTTCTTAAAATGTACTTTGAAAATGTATATTTTTAAAAAAAATATATATTGTCCCCTAAAAAAACCTTTATATTGTCTCCTACTAAATAAGTTATAACATGTTGCGTCTGAATGAGAACAAACAAAATTGTATGCTCTAAAGTAACATAAGGTCAGTGCCAAGGGCTAAATTTGTTTTTCAAAAACGAAATAAAACTAAAAAAATATTCACCCAAAATATTACAAGCACACGTACAAAAAAAGTATATGAACGCAGGCATCTACACGTGTAAAATCTAATACGAGGTTTCAGACATCTAGAAAAATTAGATTGTTCTCTCTTGCCGAAGGTTAGAATTCGACCTCTCTAACTTGGGTTTGGGCCCTGCAACTCCTCGCACCGGATCAAAATAAAACTTTGACCATCTTTGACTCTGGTCGTCTTCCCCAAGTGCCCCGCTCGGCGAGGCGCCATCCGGATCGACGGCAACACCCTCGCCGGCGCAACGCGGGGACCTTTCAGTGTTGCCCCCGTCAAGCTAGGGCGTCCCACTGGCTGATTTGGACTGAGGTAATCATCCTTCACAGCTAGGGTTTCCCGCCGAGTCCCGAACATCGATCATGCTTTCTTGAATCTACTGGTCTGGATTCCGAATCCTTTACTTGCAGTATTCTCGTTAGCCATGGAGTATTAGGTCACACTTAGATCAGATTCACTGATCACTAGCCGATAGGTTTCCTGGATTCAGTCGATTTTCATTGTTCACTAATCCCCTTGCTTAATGTGAATTGTTCACTAATCATTAATAACTAGCCATTGCTTAATGCGAATTGTTAACAAACCTGCTGCCTGGATTGTTTACTGGCCTGGATTGCGAATCCCTGCAGTATTCTCGTTTTTTTTTTTGAAACGCGGCTTTCAGTATTCTCGTTAGCCATAGAGTTTTGTTTCACACCCAGATCATATTCACTAGTCACTAGCCAGTACGTTTTGCAATTAGTAAACAGTACTCCAGAGTTGAACAGAGCTTGACCAACACATCCTGGAGCCATCGCTTCTCGTCGGCTCCGCCATCCCTTCCCGCCTGACGGCGGCGACTTCCGCCGGCGCACAGTGGCAAGCACGGGCACCGATCTACACCCATCGGCAGCTAGCTAGGTTTCCCGCCGGGTCAATTTGAACCGAGGTAATCATCCATCGCAGCTAGGGTTTCTATGGGGTTTTGGATGGATCGACGACGTATTTGTGTGTCTACCGTCGGTCGATCCGGGTCACCGCGGTGCAAATTTGCACCAAATCAGACTCGCTAGCCAATGTTTGATGCAAATTGTTGTGTGCTCTATGCTTAAAATTTAGTTGACAGCACTAATTAGGTTGGGAAGAGCACCAATCAGGTTGACGGTGTATTTTGAATTAGTCCCGTATCAGATTCAATGGATGTTGTTTAGTGCAAGTTGTTGATTAGTAAGATTCGCTAGCATGGAGTATGAGTCCCAGATTAGATTCTCTACGATTGTGTGCCGCTGGGTCGATTTGAACCGAGGCATGCATGGCTCCAATCGTTTTTTTTTTGTTGCTAGTTCCACGTGCACAGGATTTCCGGATGTAGCTGTTTGCGAGAGCTATAGTATAGCTAGGATGGCAGTGGTGGACATTCTATCTTAACGTCTCCGGATCACTGCAGTGCAAATTTCCTTGTTGTGTTTTAGTTTGCCCCACAACCCAGATTCACTAGCCAATGTTTGACGCAGATTTTTGTTCACTCTATGCCTTAATTCAGTTGACAATAATAATCAGATTGACTATCCGTCGAGCATTTTAGTCCCGTATAAGATTGACTAGCTATTTATTAGTGCAAATTGTTGATTACTCAGATTGGCTAGCATGGAGTATTTAGTCCCAAATAAGATTCGCTAGCCATTGTTTAATAATTGTTGTTTACTCTACTGCCTAAATCCAGTTGACAACACTGATCTCCTTTTTCAGCACTTTCCGCCAGACCCACAGATATTAGCTCAACATGGAAGGTGAGAGGCAGCCTCTGGCTGTGGCGTCCGCTGCCGTATCGAAGGTGCTCGACGACGATGACCTCCTCAATGATATCCTTCTCCGCGTGGCCTTTCCCACAACCCTTGTCCGCGCCGCTCTCGTATGTAAGCACTGGCTACGGCATGTCTCCAACCCCAAGTTCCTCCACCGATTCAACAAGCTCCAGCCTCCCCGCCTCCTTGGTTTCTATGTTACCGATGGGTCACCGTTGAATACTCTGTGCTTCACCCCAATGCTGCTCAGCCACCAGAACTCACGGCTGTCATCCGTCGCGCAAGCTTCAGCCTGGACCGGGTCCCCAAGGTACGGTCCTACATAATGGACTGTCGGAACGGCAGGGTCTTCTCCACGCGCTGTGAAAGGGGTAAATTGAAACATGGAGTGTGCAACCCGTTGTTCCCTGAGAGAGGCATGTCCTCAGTCCCACCATTCCCACGCTGCCAACACCAGGACTATTGCTGCGGTACGGGTCATCTCCTCTCTGTAGAAGAAGGCAACGTCTTGTCCTACTTGTATGTGTTGGTGGAGTCTAAAAAGGCGAGAACAAAATTTGTGGTTCGTGTATATATGTTGCGACATGGTGATAGTGACTGGCGCAGACATGTTATCTTGGCCACAGACCCAGTCTTTATTCACTGGGATACAAAAGTTGTGCTCATTGACAATAAAATCTATATGCCGCGCTTCCCGAGCGGCATTGTCGCCTTGGATTTGAAGACCTTGAGTTTCTCTACAATTAGTCTCCCACAGGGTGTGAAGTATGGAAAGAGCGACACCATGTTGTCACGGGCAAATGATGCATCTGGTGTATATCTGATCCAAGCGAAGCAGCTTCAGCTTCATATCTGGCTCCACAAAGGGGACAATTGGTTGAAGGTGGACACCATCTGTTTGGTTGATATGTGCGCTAATTTGAGGATGTCAGATTGCACTGGGCATACTGCTGTTCTTCGGATAAAGCATGTGGGGGACAACATTGAGTATGTGTTCTTGCAGATGGGTCGATATATAATCTATTTGGATGTCAGGTGCGGGACACTGCGTAAAGTGTATGCGAATACAGACGAGAATAAAGTTATCTCTGTTCATATCTATCCTTTTAAGATGATTGGCCACCCACTTTCCCTCTGCTGAAGGATGATCCTTCAAGGTAGGCCTTTTGTGCTTTAGATGATTTGTATAGTACTGTTGTTGAGGTTACCAATATTTGCAGTGCGCGTCGTTTTTATCTCTTTCCTATTTGCTGCTTTGTTATTGCCACATGCTTTCAGTTTCAGATTTGTAGCTTTCATCAATACACCATCATTATCGATTACTTATTAAAAGAAATTGGCATTGCTATTTGTGACGCTCCGAGACTCTTGTTAGTTGTTCATCAACCATCAATGTTTGTTATTGAAAGGGCATGTGTTGCCCCATGTGTGGTTTTGGTAATTAATGACAATCCCTATGGACTAACGTTTACGTTGAGGTATCTTTATAGATCTTGTCCATGAAGAAGATTGGAGTTCATGTGTTGGACTCTAGAAGATTATATGATGACCAAGATTCTATCCAAGGGTTTATATAAAGAATGGTCGTCTAGTGTTGAGCTTATTGCAAGCATGGCTTGGAAAAGAAGATTGAGTGAACATTCATGTTTATCTCCAAGCCATCATCTATATCAAGATAAGAAGACAAAGTGCAAGTGGATACATGAAGACGGAGCTAAGCGAGGCTCTCCCATAATGGTGTATGGGGGAGTATTTGGAGAAGTCTTCATCAAGCATGTGCTAGCAAAGGGCAATCAAGAAAGGTGGTCCACTTGAAGAGATCAAGATCGTCATCATCTAGCTCAAGTGGAATGCGCAAGGCAAAGGTATGATCTTGATAGGGTTTCTATTTTACCGGTCTCATGGTGTTAGTGGGAGACCGGGTTATAGGATAGATGCCGTACTATCAAGAGGGGCTCTCAAGTGAGTAACTTGATCACATCTTTGTGGAGAGCTCAAACCTTTGCATACTTGGCATATCATTCTTTCTTGGTTCTTATTTGGCTTTTATCCATGTGAGAATTTAGAGCTTGTGTTCATCTCCATACCAAGCTCTAGTTCATCAAAAACGGATTTCATATGATCATCTTGTGATGTTTTTGATGTTGGAGGTTTTACCGGTTTGTATTTTGTAGAGAGGTCAAACTCTCCTCTTGTGTTCTCCTCCTCACATGATGGACTATGATGTTTCTCTACATAATCTTGAAGGGCTCTTCGTTGCGATTCCAACGAGCCCAAGAACATTGAAAACGGAGTCCGGATGAAAACTTGTTGCATTCTCGGCTTTGGAAATATTATCGGTCCACCTTCAAGATAAGGTCCACACCTCCCATGAGTGGCATCTCCTTGTCATTACCTTTCCAACGCAATTGGATTCACCTCATTTGGAGTTCGTATGAGAAAGTTCTTGCAGTTTTAGTTCTGATGTTTCACTGCTTTCAGGCCGGAGTATCCGGTCTTCTGGACCGGAGTCTCCGGTCCTTGGGGTTCCCTGTAGAAGTTTCTGGAGCTTTTCAGACCGGAGTTTCCGCAACGGCCGGAGTTTCCGGACCCGTGGTCCGGAGTCTCCGCCCCAGACAAGATTTTTGAATCGAAGAACTTCCCACGACGGCGCGTGCGGTATTGGGTCCGGAGTTGCCCCGGAGTAGGTCCGGAGTTTCCGGCCCTACCGGAGTTTCCGTCCTCCAAGACCGGAGTTTCCGGCCTGCTGAGTAGATGAGCATCGCGGCGGCAGCCGCTGTATCGAGACCGGAGTTACCCCGGAGTCAGTCCGGAGTTTCCGCCTAGTCCGGAGTTTCCGGCCTCCCCGACCGGAGTCTCCGGACCTAGTGGACAGAAAACGGCTAGTTTTTCTGGAGGGGTATAAATACCCCTCCACCTACCTCTAGCTCTAGAGCTCTGTCCAGCACGATTTTACATTCTCTCTCCTCCATTGTTGCAAGCTCAAAACTACAAGATCTCCCAATCCCTCCACCCAAACTCGTTGATCTTTGGAGGATTGAAGGAGAAGACCTAGATCTACATTTCCACCGAGCCGTTTCTCCTCTAAGTGAGTGGAACCCTTTCGATCTAGTTCTTGAAGTTCCATTTGTTGTGTTCTTCTTTGTTCTTCCTCTTTTCTCCCCCCACAAGCATTTGTTGCTTTTGGTGGGATTTGGGAGTGAAGGACTTGAGCACTTCTAGTGTTCTTGCCTTTGCTTTTGTGCATAGGTTTGCCTTTGCTTTTGTGCATAGGTTTGCTCTCTCCACGAGGATTCGTGGAAGTGAAGATTGTGAGCTCGTTACTCTTGGGTCGTTGGACCCTAGACGGTGTTCTTGTGACCTTTTGTGGTCAAGGCCTTTTGTGGCTAGTTGGGACCTTTTGTGGTCCACTTGGGAGCTCCCAATCCTTTTGTGGGTTGTGCCTCAAGATTGTTGTAAGGGACTCGATTTCCGCCCAAAAGGAAATCAATAGTGGAAGGTGAACCGAGCTTTTGTGCGAGGTTCATCGGAGAATAGGGTGAGGCCTTTTGTGGCATCTTGAGTTTGATACTCACACCCCTCCAACGAGACGTACTCCCCTAGAAAGGAGGAACTCGGGAATACATCGTCGTCTCCACGTGCCTCGGTTATTTCTATACCCGAACTCTTTACTTATGCACTTTACATTGTGATAGCCTTCGAGCTTGAAGTATTATATCTTGCTATCACCTTGTTACTTGTCTTGTTTAGCATAAGTTGTTGGTGCACATAGGTGAACCTAGTTTATTTAGGTTGTTGGCTTGTTAATTAAACACCTAGTTTTATTCCGCATTTATCAAGCATAAACCGGAAAAGTTTTAAACGCCTATTCACCCCCCCCCCCCCTCTAGGCGACATCCTTGTCCTTTCAGTTATAACTGTGATATAGATGTATGATTGATTCCTTAGGTGATTTTAGGGATACTAGGTAAGCACCATTGGAGGTGAAAGATGCCTGCATTGTATTCTGCTGACAGCATGGACCTTCTCATCTGCTTTATCATTGTTTTATGAACTACAAATGAACTTACAAAAGTAAAAAAAAAATTATGTATAAGAGCTGAAAGATGCCTAGCTTTGTTATCCTGCTGACCAGTGACCACTGTATTTTCTTGTCCTGAAATATTATCACAAAATATCAAGCCTGAAGAGCTTCCCATTTCTCATAATAATTATGGTGCTATTTTCTGCTGTGGTCATGGGTCAGCTTTATACCTATGAATTGTGAACCTCAAGCTATCATGTCTAAGATTGTTAATCCGTTCTCCATATATTGATGTTATGTTGAAGCATTCTATTTCTTATTTAAAACTTCAGCGGATTGTATATTTACACATGTACACTTAAGCTTGGGCATGACAAAAGTGATTAGTTCAAGCTAACAACATCCGTCCTCATTATTTCAACTTTTGAGTGCACATGATATTTGACTATCATTGTACTAGCTACTTGTCTTCGTGTCCATTTGATATTCTCACACTTAATTATGCTCACCTGATCCTTCCTCGGTCTTGCTTTAAACAGAAGTATTGATGTTCTGTTGTAGCATTCTAATGCTTAGTGGGTTGTATGTTCTACACAGGTATGCTTATGCCTGTTCATGATTGCTTATTCACATGTCATAATGAATTTATTCATTTTATATGACAGAAGTGGTTAGTTCACGCTAACAGCGGTAATTCGTGCTTGTGTGGCATCTGCCCTTATCAATCAGAGATTTTTTACTGGACTGTGAACTGTATAACCAAAATATGCCTGTCTGGTATGAATCAATTTAACTGAAATATGCATCATTTGGTCGTTGACTAATCACATTGACTAGAACCACTTGGTCATTGATTTAATATAGTACTGGACTGTGAACTGTATAACCGAAATATGCCTGTCTGGTATGAATCCATTTTTTAACTGAAATATGCATCATTTCACCTTTTGAGTGCACATATATAATATTGGACCATTGTTGTAGTAGCCACATAATATTGTCCATTTGATATTTTGTCACTTAATTATGCCCAACTCATCCTTTCTCGGGTTTTACTTGAAACAGAAACGCCTAGTGAAGAACAAAGATGCCATGAAGCTCCTGGATGGTAGAGCGCCCTTTAGAGGTAGATGATGGAAGAGCCGCATTAAGATGCCCTTTAGTCGCTGGTAGCATTAATAGCATCCTTTATTGTAATTTCACTGGAATTTTATGTTAGGAATTATGATGCTTTTCCTTAGACGGTATCATTACTCCTCGTGCTTTTATTTACAGCAGTCGTTCAGCTTTCTAGTAGTTTTTCTCAAGAACATCAACTATTAGTTATGTACAAGTACGAACTCAGTCAGAAAAACATCGCTGCACTGAAGACTTCCCAACCTGATGGACAATCTCAGGTACAGCCGAGACCGAGGCGCAACCTTTTGCTCTGCTGGAATTTCACAACTCCGTCAAGCGGTCTCCAGTTTTGTTGGACTGGGGATGACGATATGGTTGCCCTTCTGATATCACCTTCGGACATGCTTGGTGCATTAGCAGTTAGCAAGACAACAAAATAATGTTACTGCCTTGGAAGCAATGCTTAACATAAACGATGCAGAAAAGATTCTCTCAGAAAAGAAAAACGATGCAGAGAGATAGAGGCACAAATACATTTGATGGAGGAAAAAGACAAAAAAAGTACCAACTCCACACTAACGTTTTAGTATCCTGAAAGAAAGTGCTAAAGGCTAGAGTTGTATATTTTGAAAGAAGACCAGCAGAGAATCGAAACAATATATGTAGGTCTAATTTAACGGTGAAACGAGAGGGGCTTCTTCACGGTAGATGATCTAAATGGACCTGTGGTGGTTCAGTAAGGAGTGATGGTGCCAGCCTTTTTGCATGCATGCGCTCTGGTAGATGCATCATACAGGAGCACTTAAGGAGGAATTCACTGTGTTGGGACTTTTGCTAATGCTTGATTTTTCTTGTCGAGAAAAATGCTTGAAAAGCTGACCGACCGCACAAAAAAGCAGTAATTAAGGATGTATGGAAGGTTTCTATGGATGTATAATACTCTGAAAACAACAAGTACCAAAGACTGGATGACAGGTTGAAAATAACAAGTACAGCCATGTTTTCTTACGTGTACATAACTCTCTCTAGTTAGCCACTAATTCACAAACACAACCTCATTCAGTTTTGGCAATATAAATAGTTCTTTCGTTTAATTTGGTAACGGCATGCTTAATGCAGATTGCAGATTGCAAAAAGGAAAAATACTGTCATTGTCTTGTGAACAATGCTTAACATAAATGATGCAGAGAGACGAGGCATAAAACCTTGTATTCTGAAATAAAATGCAAAAACAAGGCTACAATTATATATTTTGTAAGAAAACCAGCAGAGAATCAAAAACAATACTATGATTCATTACAATACCGAAATATCCTATTTAGACCGACGGAAACAGACAAGCCGCGCTATCAGATTCTTCTGATAGCAGACATAACTGCATCTGCATGCAGGCAAAAGGGAAAGTCAGCACACCTTTGGTGACTATGTACAAAAATACTATGGAGCGTATATATTCCTTTTATATCTCT
This sequence comes from Poa pratensis, assembly GCA_947311845.1. Classification (NCBI taxonomy): domain Eukaryota; kingdom Viridiplantae; phylum Streptophyta; class Magnoliopsida; order Poales; family Poaceae; genus Poa; species Poa pratensis. Next base: position 4,157,482 of record CAMZMU010000034.1, on the reverse strand, counting down.
CTGTAAAGGCTGAGCCTGCCGGCGCCACCACTGAGCATCCTATTAACGACAGTCGCTGCAGCTACTCCCTGGCTCGACGAATCTTCTCGGATCTGCAGCGATGAGACCGCCTGTGCTGCCATGAAGCCTGGGCAGGCGACTGACTGGCGGAACGTTCCCTGGTAGTAGGACGCTTTGAGGTCCCTCACTTCTCCCCAGGTTGACAACGGGTGCGCGTTGCCCCGGTCGATCCACCTCCCCCTGGTACTAGCATAAGCTTGGTTGGCGCACGTGAGTTTGCCGGGAGGAGGGTAGATATCATCATCAGCAGCGCCTTGTGCGTCCAGGGTGAAGTCGAACCCAGCCGAGGGGTCCCAATCGTTGCATCTCCTGTGCTTGTTCAGTACCAGATGGCGGGATTCATCGGAGTAGTCCTCCTCGCCTATGAGGACGTGAAGAGCCACTGCCTCGGCTATCGAAGCGCCTTCCTCGTCCAGCCTTTCCTGTTCCTCCCTCTTCTTCTGCTTCTTCTTTTCCAGCTCTGAGATGATGGCAGCGGAGTTAGCTAGCGCTTTCTCGAGCCGACGCCGCTTCTTCTCAGCCTGCTTCTGGCGGTCCAGTTCATCCTTGGCTTGTTTCTTCTTTCCCTTCTTCGAGACTTTGACTGCCTGGTTACCCACAGCCTTTTCCATGACCACACTGTCTGTCTGTGCCAGCCTGCCTGCTATTTCTGACTATCCCAGCTAAACTCCTCCTCTCTACTAGTTATAATTACGGAAAACCAAAATCTCCAAAGTTCATAATTATTGGACTCCTGTCTAGACGCTGTGCTAAGGGCCTGTCGATCTTTTTATCCAGACCAACTAGTGCTGAAGCGGTAGCTGCAGAATGCTACACCCACTCAGGTCTGAATGAGTATCTTATCTTGCGGAAGATGCAATCCCAGAAGGAGACAACAGGGGAGAGCAGGAGCGAGAAATAGAAAGCGCTTGCTATGTCATCAACAGTTAAGTTTGATCCGAGCTTCTCTCTGCCCAGCTCCTGACCCATCTTAGTAGCCCCCGAATTGAAGTGAAACCACAGCCGACCAGCTCATAAGGGAACGTCCACTGCATAAACAGAAGAAGGTTCAGGTGAGTTATGGTAATCAACTTTTCAGAAAAAAAAACTATACAGATGAAGAACGATGGACCGTCTAGCGTGATGATAAACTTGCAAGACAGAATAAACCAAAAGATGAAACATCATGAAGTGCGTAAAACGATGTAGCAAAAGATCTCGGTCTACCAAATTATAATGGCAACGGGGGGCAAGCCAGAAAAAGGCGAACACATTATGTCATTTCACGGAGAAAATATCCCCATGAACAAAATATGTACCCATCAACACCAAATTCAACGGATTTTCGTGGCTCAGTATGGCTGTAGCTAAATGGCAGGATCACAGATAGGTCACAAATGCTGTGCTACATCATCACTCGGGCTCGCACATATCCACCTAACATCCGCCATATCAAGGTCACTGCCAGTTGCCCAGTTTCCAAACACACTAAGAAACTAGAAAGGGAGCACAGAATGCTTCCTAGTCTAGATATACCATCAGAGAGCAGTTGACGAGCAGGCTAGAAAGAGAGATCTCAGCAACGAAGTCATCCAAAATCCTGGGTAAATCTACCATTATTACAAGAGCATTTAAAGATCAGATCCTATAAAGGGCAAAGCTTTTGCCCGTTAAAAAAAAAAGATCAGATCCTGGGCTCTGCACAACCTTTTATTCGAAGTAGACCAACGGGGCCTTAACTTGGCCAATTCATGGATTCTGCATAATTACCTGAAGCTAAATGGTAGAAGCATATACATATTTTACTAAAAGGGCAGCAGATGATGTAGTGCTCGACATCATTGCTCATTACACAGCATCTAACAACATATACCCGCCAGATAATTAATTACCTTCCATCACACACACAGCAACACAACAAGGTCAACCTCCGAATCACAAGTTGCCAAACTAACAGCCCCCCCCCACAGATCAGACTAGAAAGAGAGCGGAGAATCGCTCGGAAAACCAGCGTGATCGATGTCGCAAACAAAGCTTGGAATTTCGCCAACCCCTAGAGGGAGAGGCTAAGATCTGCGCGGAAGGTCAACCAACCCAAAGCTCGAATCCCTCATCTGCAGGGCACAGCCGGTTGGATCAAAACAACCAGCCGGAGCTTTAATCCAGCCAATAACTGACCGAGAGTCCTCCCACGCACGCGCGCGCCGAAAGGCCGCTCCTTTCCCACCCTAGCGCGCCAACGAACGGAACCGCCAATTCCCGTAACGACGTGCCCAATTCCCGCGGTACTAACCGAATTGGACGCCTAGACGGCCGAATTGGCGCGGGAACCCAGCGGAATTACGCGATCGAAGGGAGGGATCGGATTGGATCGGGTGGGACGGTTACCTGGCGGGAAGACGGGGTGGTGGTGATGGGGGGGGGGGGGGGGGGGGGAACCGCGCGCTGGGTGGGATGGAGCCGAGCGTGGGTGGGATCTCGGCGCGGGCAAGGGATGAAGCAGAGGTCTGGCTCGCGGTGGATGGCCGAGCTGCTGGATCGGGGAATTGGAGGTGGATTTGGGGAGAGAGAGGGTCAAGTGGAGGAGAGATTGGGGAATTTTTCTTCTTTTCTTCCGACAGATAGATGGGGGTCAAAACGGATGGGTGGGGTCTGGATGACATGTGGGCCTCGAGCAGGCGAAGCGAACAGAATGCAAGTGGCTGCTACATTTGGGCACACACTTGCGGACAAATGATGAGTATGCGGTATGCTTTCCTTGCAAGATCGACAAAGCAGTTGTACCAGTGTCCTCCGTATGATCCACAGGATCTTTTCTTTCTTTTTCAATATATTTTTCTTTTTCTTTTTGCAACTCAAAGAGCTTTAAAAGGTAATAATCACACGTAGTTTCGGTCATAAACACAAATCAGGAACTCAACTTCATTGGCTTGGTGTATGAAAGTCACCGTAAGACTTAGCGCACCCATCTGACATCTAATGTTGATCTAACGATAGGAACGATCAAACGCAAACTACAAATTACCTAACTTTTTGAATAAAAATCCAATAAATCTGATACTCCATCCATCTGATATGTTTTAAGTGTCATAGAAATACATCGTACGAGGCACAACTCCATCGCACAACTCCATCGCACAACTCGTGAGAGTAAATTGGGATCGGACGGAGTATGTGATCTTGTGCATTATGAGAAGTTTCGTCGAATTTGGACATGGGGTTCGTGAGTAAATAACATTTTAAGTTAAACTTTTAACTCAAAATTTAAAAGTGACTAGAAAAACCTAAGATAAGTCAGTAAATCCATTCTGTTGCTTTATGCAGTTTGGGAAAAAGTTTCGTTAACTTCGGACATATGGTCTTGGCACTCTTGTTGCCAGGATGACATGTGGGTCCTGGGAGGGTTTATTTTGCGGTGGCAAGTGCAGCAGGCAAAGCGAACGCAACTCAAGTGGCTGCTACATTTGGGCACACACTTGCGGGCAATGATGAGTACGTGTGCAAGCCCTTTGCTTTCCTTGAAAGATCCACAAAGCAGCTCTACTACTACTAGTACTCCTCCGTATTATCCATAGGATGCATGTTTTCTTTCTTTTCCAGAATGGATGGAGGAAGTAAAGGATCCACAAAGCAGCTCTACTACTACTAGTACTCCTCCGTATTATCAGTTAGATTAACCAGATAGGCTCTAACTCTGCTGGATATTCCTAGGCAGAATGCACTCATTTTGCCAGGGCATGGATGGCGGCCACCAGAACTAGATGTAATCAAAATCAATACAGACGCGGCAGTGCGCTGCTTGGAGGGGAAGAGTGGTGCTGGTGGTGTCGCTCGATCTTCAGTAGCCCTTCTGGGTGCTTGGAGTAAACCGTACCCGGGTGTGACGGATCCCATGATCGCTGAAGCTATGGCATTGGGCGATGGTGTCATATTTGCAAAGCTACGGGGATTTCTCAAGGTCACGATGGAAACGGATTGCCTGGAGGTTGTTTCACTCTAGAACTCTCACCACGACTCACGTTCAGTTGTGGCTCGGATTATGATAGAAATAGGAGAGCTAGTTACTAGTTTCGTTTCTTTTGATGTTCAACATGTATCCCGTTCAGCCAATGTTCCTGCTCATCTCTGTGCCAAGTTTTCTTGCACGGTTGACAGGACAGAAAGCTGGATTGAAGACCCTCCTAGCTTCCTGGTTAGCAGTCTACTGGCTGACTGTCCAGCGAACGATTTTTGTTGAATAAAGCTCTCTAAGTTATATGCAAAAACAAAAACACCCACACGGCCCGGCCCAGGAAACGCTTGTGGGAGTTCTTTCATGGGCTGATTTCTTACTCGGTGCAATCTAGTTTTTGGCCCACCTTTCTGTCTCCATGGCGCTAATAATCGCAAGCCTCTCAACCACCTGGACCTAAAACAAAAACTATGGCGCTTGTTCTGAGCGAAAATGAAAGCTAAACAAACAAGTTTCGGAGGGCTACCACAGTTAGTGTCATCATACAGGATAACTCCCAGGCGGCCTCAAAAAAAAAAAAAAAAAAAAAACTCCCAGGAAGCAAAAAAACAAAAGTGTAAGAAAAGGCTTAAGTTCATCAGCCTCGCCACAGTCCGACCTCAGCCATGAGAAACGAGATCTCCCGCATGACCAAAAGTGGGACATAGGTATCCCAGTTGACATCATACCAGTGCAAAGTCATCCATATATTCGTTCCAATATATGTCTTATCACAGTAATGACCGGTCCACACATCCCTGAAGTACTCATAAAAATATATCGGTTCAACTTGAACACAAAAGAAAAGACATGCATGCAGATCAATCTTTTTTTTTCTGCATGCACACTGCAGCATGTTAATTATTTCCTTTTGTATCGCCATCCCATCGACCGATCTAAACTGATTATGACTGGTTATATACATTAATGGACACACAACAAATTTGGTGTCTACGTCGATCTTGATCGAGCAGAATGAACTATAGTTGCCATTGCTAGCTAGACGTTCCGGGCCTTCCGATGACCAGATCCGTCTCCACGTCCATGTAACGCCGCCGCCGCTCCTCGTCCTCATCGTCGTCCCGTCCTTGGCCACCGCCAGGTGATCTTGCAGCGGCGGCTGCTGCTTCCACGCTTCTAGTGGCCAGCTCTAGCAGAGGCAACGCCTCGTATTCTTCACGGAGCACCGAGTTCTCCCTCAACAGCTTCTCCTCCTGAGATCAATGTAATATATATGAGCATTCATTGGTCATCTACTGGATCTTGTTAATTTCCATCGACAATTTTTAAATGATCTAAGTCTGCTTTATCTATGTACCTTCTCCCTCAGCTCCAAAATTTGATCCATCATCTTCTTTTCCTGCTCCAGATCGATGATCCAAGAATAAATTAAAACCAAACAAGGCATTCATAGGCATGATCGAACCATAGACAAAAAAAATAACTTTTTTTAGTGGTGGTCTGTTAGCTTGCCTTCTTTTGCCGGATATTTCTTAGGCTCTTCTCCAGCTGAAGCTCCAGCTCGTGTAGCTCCTGCGCGGAACACGGCCCTAAGTCTTCACCAGACAGTTTCCTGCATGCATACGGTTGACCGCGCGTGTTCATATAAATTAGCAATTTGTTTCCCGAGATCAATCGTCCGGATTGACCCGTGGAAAATTTCTTGCTTAATTTCCATGTGCGATATTTTTTTTAAATATGTTTACTAGATGATTAGGCAGATGAGTAATCGATCTGCAGTCTCACCTCTGGTATGCCTCGATTGCGTCTATCTTCTGCTTCAAGGCTGAAGCCTCAGATCTGCACATCTGCATTTATGTATAGTAGTTAACAAAACATGACGTCATAACTATATATAGCATACGCAGCACATAATATGATCTAAGAACTATATGTGATGTGTAGATTGCAGTGGCATAAGAAGGTTGTGGGAGCACCTGGACACCAGCAGCTTCAAGAGCTTTCTCATTGGCAGGTGTACTCCCTTTTGTGTGGTTCAGGTAGCGATCAATTGTCTTCTGCAAACTGATCAGAGTTTCCAGATGTTAACAGAAATCAATCAACAATGAAGTGGGGGCATGCATGCATACATAGTACGTGTGACCACATGGTTTAAAATCTCAAATACACAGTTGATTCGGTTCTCATTGAAAAGACTGGAATTTCAGAAATGTTGGAATTATTCCAGACAAAATTTCATTAAACTACGATGATCGTTTAGCTAAAATGTGGAATTTATTTGTGTTCAGTCTAGGTTATACAAAATACGTTTAATTTTGCCAAGGTTTCGTTGAAATTGTAAACTCTGGCAGTGGGCACTACTGGAAAACGCCTGGGCATCAGAAATATAGTGTGACTAGTCTTACTAGACATGGTTTAAAATCTCGAATAAACAATTTTTTTTGGTGCTCACTGAAACGGACTGGAATTTCGAAATGTTGGAATTATTTCAGGAAAATTTCATGAAATTATGATGATCGTTTAACCAAAATGTGGAATTTATTTGAGTTTGGTGAAATTCTAGCCGATGGCAGTTGGTACTTTTGTAGGCTGTAACTTCGGTTGGTGGACTAGTTGCTAATGCACGGAACTGGCATTTCAGCCATGCATATTTTGTGGCATGTTCATTGCGGTATTATATAGTTTAAATGCCAGAGACTTATGGTTTCCGCTTCCATTAGTAAAAACTGATGAAACCTCTATTCTTTATTGATAAGCTAAGAAAATGTAGCCATACACATCTGGGAAAAAATTATATGCAGATTTTGTTTTATTTATCAGCAAAGCACTCAAACGTCAAGTTTGACATATATATTGATCATACATTCCGGTTGATAATGGTCAATCGGGCAGAAAAACAGGGAGATCACTCTATCTGTTCTACATGACAAAGATTCAACAAAAGTACATGTATTGAACAATAATAATTCAATTAAGTACTCTCTGTTTGTGTGCAAAAGAAGAATCCTTGCATGAGAAATGATTATATATCATATATACAAATTAATAGATCCAATTAAGGTTGTACAGAACCCACCAAAGCATGATTGACATACATATTTTCAACTTAACAAATTGCTAGACACGGAGAATGTGCTAAACAACTGAGATTTGGCGATTACACAAAATTTCCCTATACTATTTGTTGGCAATTGTTAAATTACTCAAACTCCCTTGTTGCAAAGTATATATTATCTCTCATATGATTGTGTAACTACATAATAGTGAGCACTGCGAGCAAAAACCCCAAATGGAGCCCAAGCTCAGGGAACACTTTAAAAAAAAAATCAAAAGTGACAATTATAAGATTAAAATAATTTATAAATATTATCCCAAGTGTAGATAATGTAGAACTAACCAGTGTGAAAAATCTCAATGCAAAATTTCTTATACTTTAGGCTACATAAAATGACAAATATGACAATTTTCAAGTATTGAAAATATTTGATCCGCATGTTTGTCATTTTTGCTGTGCTTAGAACACAACGAATTTCTGATGGTGAGCCCGCAGATTAGGAAGGCGGCCTGCCAACTGCGCAAACAAAGCGACTCCTTGTTGGTGTAAGATAGGTGTTGGTCCGATTCACCTATGTCAGTTCGAACCTGACGGGTCGTTCGTGTGGTTTTTGCACACAAGTAGAGTTCATCATTATCTACGTCCAGTATTTTTCTCAATTGTTTTTGAAACTTACAAAAACCATTTTTAAATTTTACAAGAAATGAGGTCTCTAGAGCTCGGGCTTCAAAACGCCGCACTCATTGTGAGAGACCATTTTTACTTTATAATGTAAAAGGATGAAAGCTACTACTATACTATAGATTATAGAACGACCAATGTGTAAGACACATCAGTGGCGGTTCGATCAGACCCGAACCGTCTGGGTTAAACCATCATCTCAAGCATGTGTTAACGACCACTAGAGATAGGAGAAAATGAAACAGCCTCCTGTGTGATCTTCACCTTTCTCTGGCCGTGCATTTTTTGGGCTGTCCAAAATCTGTTTTGGTGAGAAGGTCGTGGGCCACATCTAACCAGAAACAATTCCTTCCTAGGTAGACCCTCTAAAATAGTATCGTCCACTCCCGTGGTCCTTCAAGATGGTCCTGCTGATATACCAGTAATCAGTAGTATATGTTTTTTGTTCGAACCGCCATGCTCAATGAAACTCGTACGCACTCGCATAATCTAATGTCATAGTTGGAACTTGCCTCTGACCTCACTAAACCGTCGTTGCCTTACGATGATGATCAGCACCGACCCTGAGGTTAGGGGTGTAAAAGAGCTAAGCCGAGATAACTTGAAGCTTGTCTCTGTCAATATTGGAAAAAATATATAGTCGAGCATGGCTTGGCTTCTGTTAACTAAAACTGAAACCCAGGCTTCGGCTAAGCTCGCTCCCGAGTTGGACGGCTCATCAAGTCTCCTTTGCAAATCTATTCAAGAATCCTATCAATGCTTTTCTGACTCCTACTCATGGAGCACATGGTGCGGCTACGGTTAGAACTGTTGTCATTCACGTACACGTGGCCTCCTTGCCTTCACTTTCGCTCTCCCTCTCCTCTGTATCCTTGATACTCCCCTTCCCAACGCCACATCAGCATGTCTAGCCTCCTGAGTCTCTCCATCCTTGATCTTGATTGCATGCTCGATCCTCCTCCCCCTCCCCCTCCGTGCATGACCTCTTACTCATATTTAATTTTCTTTTTATGTTAATCCAATAAATTTTTACATAATTCTACGCTTGTAATTTATAAAATAATTTTTTATGATTATTTATTAATCAATGAAAATGATTATTTATATGTATATGTGTAAAGTTTTGTATTTTAAGGTGTATTAATCTTCAAATTGTTCATATATTAGAGGATACTGGTGCATCTTAATTTCGTATAACGTATGATTACGTATGGTTGCATATATAATTTATATTACTCGTGTATTATATACATACATCGAGTTGTGTTGGGGAATTCTTGTCCATCTTCCTGCTACGCTCGAGAGATGAGGTTAGGAGGTTCCCCCTTCCTGCAACGCTCCAGAGATGAGGTTAGGAGGTCCCCCCTCCCCGCTTGAACTTGGGCAATGAATTGATCTTGGAGCCCAAGGAGACATCATCAAATAAGAAAGCTAGACAAAGAACGTCCTCTAAGAGGGTCACAAAAGCTGAAGCTATCACAAGTATGAATCCAAAAACTAGAATACAAAAATGTCCAAAGGTCATGTGTGGAATATTCAATACATTTCACGACATGATGACATGGGAAAGTGTCGAATCTTGACAGAGGACTAGAGATATGTTCCTCCATCTCCCCATTATTAATTAGACATCCTTCATTGCTCACACCAAAAAAAAAATCCAAGATGACACTAGCTTGTAAGATACAAGCATATTACTTACAAAGAAATTCATAAAAATGAAAAGGATGGTATCCTTTTGGGAGGAATGGCACATTTTGCACCAATTAGATTTTGGAGGAGTCTATGAAGTATTGTTCAGTGACTTATTTGACATGTTCAACCTCTAGTGCTTTCAGTCCATGATCTTCTGATGGTAGAAGTGGTAAAATATTTTAACACTCATCTAAGCCATTTATTTTGGACATATACTAATTACTTTATATGTTTAGTTACACTATCAATGAAGCCATAGAAAACATATATCCAATTGTTTTCATGGACCCAATACATATATTGACGGACTACATAAAAGGTGGAAATTCAGCTGACATTGTGTCCTAAATGCTTTTAGAGATCACAACTACAAAAACCTTCATTATTGCATACTCCCTCCGTCCCAAAATATAAGGCACCCTTAAACTTTGTTGGTCAACAGCGTACAACTTGACCATTATTTGTACTTATAATATGTATACAAAATTAGTATAATGATATATGAAATGAAAGAATTTGTCAAGATGAATCCAACGGTACCATTTATATATTCTCAATCCATATAATTTAGTATATATTAATGATCAAAGTCAAGCATCAAAGACCAGCATAAAAATAGCGTGCCTTATATTTTGGAACGGATGGATTACAAGACAAGTGCGTAATTTACAAACTTATAGTTTGATGATCATACATGCGAAATTATCATGGACCTTGTAATATATGGATATAAGTTTTTATAATTAAGGTCATTGTTATGTGCACTTTTACTATGTGCAGTTATGTGTGTTATGGTGCATGCATGGATGCAATTTTGTGTTTCAAGTGGAGATAATACAACATAATAACGCCCCTCCCCCCCCCCCTACATGACAATACATACGGGTTAAAAAAAGTAGTACTACCTAAGATATGCTCATATCTACTCGCATATGTAGGAAAAACTTCCAGAAAAGGCTAAATCACTAGGACCACCTAAAAAAATTATTACAGGAGGATCCTTCCAAACTCCCTTAATGGGCACACATATTATAGACCTATTAGTAGTGAATTGATCATGAAAAACTCTTCACGATATAAACTCAACATCAAATACAAAAATTATTAACTAATGGCATTCCCACTTCCATGCTAAGCTCTAAGAGGCTGATATAATGTTACGACAAACATAATTAAAATTTATCACTTGTGCTTTTGTTGTCAAACCATAGTAGCATGTCATGCAAATTTTCTAGTTTATTTGATAATTTAAAGTAATATTTTGTGGCATGGCAAGATGCACCTCTATGCCAATTATGAACACATAATCTTAAACTATGCCATGTAAAATTCATCAGTAGGAAAAGATGGCGGCGGTTTTTTTTTTAGAGAAAACCTTTGCCGAGTGCATATTAGGTGACACTAGACAAAGAAGATAGTGTCACCCCCCCTTCCGTCAACGCGGTCTGCATAGGACAGATGTCTCGCTTCTTTGCCTAGTGTGACCTCTTTGCCCAGTGCCCCTCTTTGTCGATTGTCACATACCATGTTTGCCAAGTGTCTCCGCTTTGTCGAGTGTATTTTCATCACGCACATGACATATATAATTTTCGAAAACGTTTGATAAAAGACACTAGACAAAGAGCTAGGCTCTCGGCAAACAACCAAATTTTGGTTGTGGGAACCTATTAATACTAGTACGCAAAACAATATGATGGGCGCACAAATCACTAGCAAATTAGTTCATGATGATATCATCATGTACAAAGGTGAATGACTTTATGTATGATGACAGTTCCAAAATGTAGTATATACCAGGTGCAATTATAGTCACTTTGGTTCCAATCAAAATTAAGAGAGAAAAAAGGAAAGACTATGAGATTTACTATGGTACAGCATCACAAAGATACATACTGGAATCATCAAATTTAAGTACTGAGATATCATGCATGATTAATCACGCTGAAGTCAGGCTCGGCAGATCCATATTCATCATACCATTAATTCCAAATACCATGCCTCCAGATCTCCCATGTAAGCATTTGTACTTTAGTTCGCAAGAGAGGTAGCTAATAAACAGCCGTACCAAGAGGGCAGAAATCACTGTACATGATCACTGTATTTCATGTACTATCTGGTTACTAGCTAGTGACATAGGAGAACTAATGCATGGGGCAAGCTAGCTCACAGAGTCACAGATGCAAGTTGTACAAGATGCGTATCGCTGATGCACTATCAGCTAGCGACAGATCTAGTGACAAAGAAGTAGTAAAAATGCATGCATAGGCTAGTTCACCGATGCAAGTCAGATGCATATATGTAGCTGACGCACTGTCATCGGCATATATACATATATGCATCTTGATATGATGTTTACGAGCCTGCAGATCAAGTACAAGCTCATCTAAACACTTGTGCATTGAAGTGAAGTAGTCAGGTTAAGACATGATCAGTAGTTCGTACACAGCGAACATAACTATTGACATGGATGGTTTGATGGGGGTTGGACTTGGATAGTACTACGAACGAACGAGCGCGCATGTCCAAGATTGATCAGAAGAGAAGTAAATGAAAGATCATGTCAACCCAGAAATGGAGGACATATATGTGAGTAAGGAAAAAAGTATGCATGCTAATTGGAAGACAATTACTGCAGAAATGCACTTATATGTTGATAAGTTTTTACAAAGGCTGAACAAGAGTTTCTTGTTAGACAGTAAGTATTGCTGTTATTAGAACACACATATTAAATCGGAAAGCAAATACAACAAGTCCTAGCTTTTTTTTTTGAAAAATAAACATACGGGGACAAGGTATGTACACTTTTTTTTTTGCCAAACTAATGCTACCAGGAGTAAACGATGACACTGCAAAGTTACCTTAAACAATTTACGGATTAATTTACGACAAATCTTTTGACGGGTACCGTATGACTTGAGAGGGACCGGTGGTGTGTTATTGCCACAGCGTTCTCCTTAACCCTAATTAAGAAAATAAAATACCAAACTCCTCCATCAGCACGCTAATCAACTAGGACGGATCCATCTGCCCACGACGAACTCGAAACAAGACCAAGAACAGCCGACAGTAGCACTATTTCATGTGTACGGCACCACTGCAGCAAGAGAGCGAGCGAGCGAGGCTTCATTCATGCGTACGTATGGACGGATCTCGGAGCAGAAGAGGAAGAAGGAGACCAATCAGGGACAGATATGAGGATTAGGTATACGTACTCCGGCGCCGACGCGTACTCGTAGAGGCGGCCGCGCGGGGAGAAGACGATGAGCGCGACCTCGGCGTCGCAGAGCACGCCCAGCTCGAACGCCTTCTTGAGCAGCCCGCTCCGGCGCTTGGAGAACGTCACCTGCCGACTGGTCGGGTCCTCGATCCGACGCATCTCACGCCGACCCCTCCTCCCGCCGCCCGTCGGCGCCTTCTTCTTCGCCCCCGCCGCCGCCGGCGCCTCCATGTCCGCCACCGCCGCCACGATCTGCTGCTGGGCGCCCTCGCCTCCCTCGGCAGCAGCAGCGGGCGCCATGGACGGATCTGGCACGACGAGGAGTAGTGGCAGGCTCTCAATCCGGTAACAAGAGATGTGATTTTTGGTTGCGGGTGGTGGGCAAAAGGAGGAGGGGATTTTGTTACTTAGAAAGGAAAGGTTCCGAGGACGGGGAGCGCGGGGGCCCGGCCCACAAATGGCAACGCCTGGTTGGACCAATTGGCACTGCCACGTGCAACTCCCTCACTCTCCTCTCCCCGTTGGTCTCTCACATTCACACTCATTGGGCTCCACGAATGTGGAAACTGCTGCGCCACCATGGGACTTACTCCCAATGGCTTGATTCCTGATTAGTCTTGGGGAGGAGCTACACTCTTACATTGTTGCAAAGATTATAATTTTTAGTTACCAGATGCAAAGAGTGGATTGGGTGATACTTAGGGGAGGCTAGAATAGATTGGGGCCGCCTGATTTTTTATGATGAGGAGGATGAGTGGCCCATGGCCCATGGGCACGGCGAAGGGTGACCACCAACCGGTATTAATGTCGGTTGCGCGTACCATACGGTCCCGCATGACCATGGGGAGACGCGTACAGCTGTGTCTCTGCTCTTACTGGCCACCTTTTATTTCGTACGATTCGTGTGGTCCCGGATATATAATAGCAAATCTTTTCACAAGATTCTAAACCGATTATTTTCTTCATGACTTATTTCATGCTTTTAGTTTTCTTGTGAGCGTGTCAGGTGCGTTTGAGCCAGTGGCTTTTATTCGAGGAGTTTTTGCCCAACTAGCTCAATCGATAGCCATTTGAGTAAAATAGGACTTAACTAACTCAGGTCAAGTGACCCTACACAACTAATGCCCGCCCAACACGGGTTTGAGCCCATACTATTTTTTCAATTACATGTTCCATGCTTCTAGTTATCATGCGAGCGTGTCAGGTGCGTTTGGGCCAATGCCTTGTTATGCCACAACTTTTTGACCAAGTAGCTCAGATAAAATAGACATTTCTGTAAAATAGGACTTGATTACCCAAACCCAAGTGAACCCTATACCAGCACGTTCTCTCCCAACTAAGGCCATACCATGTCCAAAATAACTATTAAAAAGTCTACTTTTAGTGTTTTGAGAGTTTTAATTATTTATCTACATCGACTTTTCACGCCATCAAATAGTTACCCTCTTAAACATATACAACTAATCGGTGCCACTTGGCCTGCCCCAAGTGACCCTAAACCTTCGACGCAACTCGTGGCTTCGTCGATGCCCACTATAAACTAATTTGCATTGTCTGTTTGAGCATAATTCAAGAGCCTCATTTTCCAAAGGTAAATTTTATTAGAGGAAGCATGCCTACTTTTCCATAAATTAAATGTATATAGGGTGGTGACCAAACTTTTAACTAGACTTAGAAGTACTATTTGCCCCCATCTTAGGATTCGGTGAGGGGGGCAGTTAATATTCACCGATGGATCAGTCAAATTGAGAAAGTTTAGTTATTTTTGGGTCATCTTCTTCGACGAATATATTTGTGAATAAGAGAAATAACCAAATTATAAGGTGAAAACCTTGCTACGTATATCATTTATGTATATCCAGAGTTTTGGTATATACATACATACATAGAGTAAAAATTACAATGTAAGGTACGCACCGGCGACTATTTCCTCTTACTGAAAGCTGGCATGCAAGACATATCACTAGAATTTTTTCCATTAAAATTAGACTGTCCGTGCATGCATATGTCAATAGGGTCATTGGGTTAGCTACATCGATCGGGTCATTAGGTTCATTAATAAAGTTGCCACTTGTTCGTCACTGAATTCTGCCGCTGTTAGGCGCACGAACTCCAAAATAACCAAACTATAGCTTGTTTATCTCCATTTATGTCGCAAGTTGCATTGCACGTGCCGCTGCTGCCCTGATCAGAAGCGGATTACACTAAAATTTTAATCCTTCAACGGTGGACGACGTATCAATCAAATAAGTCACCTGACATGATTTTTTCGAAATATTCAAACTCAGTGTTTACATGATTTTCTAAGAGCGACAGTGGTCAGTGGTATGTGTAGTGTGTGGTTGGCCGTCCCACAAATGGCAACGCCTGGTTGAACCATTGGCATTACCATCTGATCGTTGCTCTCTCTCTCCCTATTGGATGGGCCATGTCTCTCTAGCTCTACCCCGCACACAGTCACACTCATTGGGCTCCACCAAGTGGAAACTGCTGCGAACCATGGGACTTACTCCTATGGGAGTGGTGTTTTGGCTCCTGGGTGCATATGCACCCTTTATTTAAAATTCATTTTGAATGTATTTTGAAATGTCAAAAAAATTGAAAAAAATGTTTGCGCATAGATCTTAACATGCTATGTGTTCATAAAGTCATTTCACAAAAAACCGACATTTTTGTGGCTTGTATAAAAAGACAAAATTTGGTGCTAAAATAAGGCTTTTCACAAGACATATTTTTGTCTTTTTTACACAAGGCATAAAAAATATCGGTTTTTGGTGAAACGACTTTGTGAAGACGTAGAATGTGAAGATGTATCCGCGAAATTTTATTTCAGATTTTTTCGACATTTTGAAATATGTTTTTCAAATACCGGGTGCATATGCACCCGGGTGCCAAAGTGAATTTCTGCTCCTATGGCCTTATTCCTAGATTAGTCTTAGGAAGGAAATATATATTGGTGCAAAGATCAGATTTTTTTAGGAGGTGAGAAGATTAGATTGGGTCACACTTAGGGGAAGCTAGAATATATTAGGGGCAATGTACTATGACCTGATTTTTTATGATGAGAATCATGAGTGACCCATGGCCCATGGGTACGGCGAAGGGTGACCGCACACGGATATAAAAGTCGGTTGCACGTACCATACAGTCGCATATGACCGTGGGGAGGCGCATACAGCTGTGTCACCTTGTTATTAGTGGTGTGCTTT
Source organism: Poa pratensis (assembly GCA_947311845.1). Classification (NCBI taxonomy): domain Eukaryota; kingdom Viridiplantae; phylum Streptophyta; class Magnoliopsida; order Poales; family Poaceae; genus Poa; species Poa pratensis. The sequence continues at coordinate 4,141,634 of CAMZMU010000034.1, read as the reverse complement.
AATTTCCAGATTCGTGTGGTCCTGATAATATCATCGAAAAACTAGTCGCAAGATTGCACACAAGTTATTTTCCTTCATTACTTATTTCGTGCTTTTGGTTTTTTATACGAGCGTGTCAGGTGCGTTTGGAACAATGTCTTGTTATGCCACGACTTTTTGCCAAACTAGCTCAATTGGCAACTCCTGGTTGAACCAATTGGCACTATGGCATTACCACGTGAACGTCCCTCTCTCTCTCTCTCTCTCCTCTACCTATTGGATGGCTCATGTCTCTCTCACCCCTCACACAGTCACACTCATTGAACTACACAAAAGAGGAAACTGCTACGCACTCCCTATGGCTTGATTCTTAGATTAGTCTTGCGAAAGAATTATATATTGTTGCAAATATTAGATTTTTAGGAGATGGTATAGTAGATTGGATCACACTAGGGGTTGCAAAAATATATCATGGCTGTGTACTATGGCCTGATTTTTTATGATGAGGATCATGAGTGACCCATGGCCCATGGGCACGACGAAGAGTGACCGAAGCCTGGTATAAAAGTCGGTTGCACGTACCATACTTTCGTAGATGGCCGTGGGGAGGCGCATACAGCTGTATCTCTTTGCTATTAGTGGTCTGCTTTATTTATTAAGATTCGTATGGTCCCGAAAAAAATCATAGCATGCCAAACTAGTCAAAAATTCCACACAAGCTATATTATCCTTCATTACTTATTTCATACCTTTGGTCTTTTCTACTAGCTTGTCGGGTGCATTTGGGCCAATGCCTTGTTATCCCATAACTTTTCGCCCAACTTGCTTAGATCTATAGTCATTTCTGCAGAATAGTACTTAATTAACGCAGGTTGAGTGATCCTACACCAGTCAAAGTCTGCTCCAACTTGAGATTTGAGCCCATACAATGAATAACCATAATTGAATACCTAATTTTATCGTCATTGTCTCCTGCTTTTAGTTTGTTCGTGTTCTATATATACGACTTGTTGCCCGTCAAAAGTAAAGAAACTACTGCTCACCGTGGGACTTACTCCCTAAGGTTTGATTTTATTTGCTTAATTCTGGGAAGGAAATATATATTATTGCAAATATTAGATTGGGTCATACCTCGGGAAGGTTACATTAGGGTAGTATATCGTGGCCTGGCTTCTGAAAGCACGAGTGTGCCGTGGGCACAAGGAAGGGTATCGTGCATAGAATATAGCCACAAATGATGTGAGGAGGTGCATACTGTGTGTATGATCTTAGTGGTCTACTTTATTCTTAAGTTTCATATGGTCCCGATAACATCATATATAGCAAACTATATATTCACAAGGCTCTTCGTAATTGTTTCATTAATTACTCAATTTCATGCTTGTAATTAGTTTTTTTTTCTGCGAGCGGGTATCGTGCACTTGGGCTAATTCTTGTTGTACCATTACTTGTCGTCTGAATCGAGAGCCTTTTGTGTGAAATCTAACTTAATTAACCTAGAGCGAGTGACCTTACACAAGGATGTCCAGTTATATAAGACTTATCACTGATATAGTATTCAACCGTTGATGCATATATAACTCATTTTTTCTACATGAGCCGGCCTAAATGACCCTAGACCGTTGAGAAAACTCTGCTTATCGAGGCTCGCTACACAATTCTCACTAAACAAGTGTTTCTCTCTTTTGAGAGTTATTATATTTTTCTGGCATGTTTTGTGTTGCTGCCCAGTTGATTCATTTTATTTTCTTGCAATTGTACTATGTCTATGGATGTGGTTGCTTATTTATAAGCGGTGCAAAAATGTGTTTCAATCTTTTATGTAAGTGCAATCCTTCCTCGACGCGATAGATCTTATAAATCGTTTTTATGGAGTATATTTATGGTTTCTTTGTAATAAAAGGTTTTTTTTTTTGTAAGTTTCAAAAAAGAAAGTTACGGTGTTAATCCAACTTGTTAACAAAGAGTTGAAACCCCATACATGTAATCCCATCTTAGCATTAGTCCAATTGATCGATCGGTCTGTCAAAGCCAAGATTGTGTAATAAATTTTGAGGGTTAGTTTCCCGAATGCATCATCTGCTTTCTGAAAACGAGAAAGTAACCACGTTGTTAGGTAGTACTCCCTCCGTTCATAAAAGGATGTATCAACTAACTTCAAATTTGGATGTATCTACATACTAAATTATGTCTAGATACATCCAAATTTAGAGTTGGTTAAGACATCTTTTATGAACGGAGGGAGTAAAACAAAACCTATGCTGGCTAGGAGTATGTAGATTTGTGTCCACTTTATTTTTCGGGTACGCTAGAAAGAACAGAAAAATAGCAACCCTAGGTGCACATAGGGCCGTACCAATTATTAAATGTTTCCTTTTTTGGCAAGGTCGGCATGCAAGCAAGACATCTTACTAGTTGAAAATGAAATTGCCCATCCACACGCATACCCATATTAATCAATGCTACTACTCCTGTAGGCTGTAGCCATGAGCGATTCGTACAAACTCCTGGTTAAACTGATCTCTTTAGTTTCTCCATGAGGCTTTGCCGCCGCACCAGTACTCTATCGTGAGGGTACCTGATACACGTGGCGACTAAGTCTCAATAGCGAAGAGCCTATTCAAATCCCAAGACCAGAGGCCCAAGAAGATGGAGTATCCTCCAAGATTAGTCATAGGCATAGTCGGTTTAGCTTTCCTTACGTGTAAACTAGGTCGGTTATGAACTCCCGAGACCCAGCCTATTTAAAGGCTGGGAGGGGTGCCGATCTAGGACAAGCCATACTAAACCACCAAAGCTCTAGCGAGATCGACATCTCGCCGGAGCCTCCTTGTAACCGCATAATCTCACACGATCAATAACAGACAAGCAGGAAGTAGGGTCTTTACCTCCACCCGAGGGGCCTGAACCTGGGTAAATCTTTGCCTCTGCTTGTCAGCCGACGAAACTACCAGTACTACCACGTTCTCTCCCCATAATCTCAACCCTAGGTCCTTAACCATGGGATTTGATGAGTGTACCCCTCGTCAATTGGCGCCGTCTGTGGGAAAGAATAGTGCTGGACTCACGGTTTCTTCGGTTCCATCGGAAAACGGCGACTCGCCGATCGGATCTACAAACGGCAACTCGCCGGCTGCATCAACAAACCAGAACTCGCCGACTCGGCGGCACACGGCAACTCGCCGACTCACTCGACAAACGGCAGCACGCCAGCTTCACCTGCAAAAAGCGCATCAGATCCTCTGATGGATTTCGAGCCACACTCGCCAGAATTCCAGGAGGCCTTCTCCGATCTCGAGTCAGGTTTGGGTTTAACCGTTGGTTCGTTCAATTTTTTCGTCAACAAGCTTGGTGTGCAGGACTTGACGATCCACGCCAACTCGCGACTTCCGCACCCGAGGCTCCATCGGTTGCGGCTCCTTCGACTGCGGATCCATCAACTGCGTCCATACCATCGTCGATCCTCCAAGCTTGCTCGTCTGCAACAACCATGTCCACACGAGAGATCAACGAGCTCATTGAAGAACTCCAGGCGAGGAGGCCGAATCAGCATACCGCACAAACGATCCCGAGCTCGATCTCCCACTCGAGGATAGTTTCGACTGCGGGATCTCCCTCAGCGACTTCGACGACCTGAAACTCATATCGACAACCACGTCGACTCCGAGATCTGCACCAACAACAACCTCGACTTCGAGATTCATAACAACTTCGCCGACGCCGAGATGAGCATAGGCGATGAAGGCATCGACAGCGAGATCCGTCCAGACGGACCACTCGATGGGCATATCGACTCCGACATGAGCCTTGATGACGACGTCGAGTCCATGATGGGACTCGAAGACACATACACATACCCTCGGGTGATACCCCAGCAGGTCTACGTTGCCTTCGCCGCAGAATCATCTGATGCTGCGGCCAGTCGCAGGCCTACAGAGTTCCCGTGCACGGTTACTATGCCGGACGGAGTCACAAATCTCACAATTACTGCTGAGATGGCAGCAAAAGCAGATAAAGTTATCAAGGAGTGCACAATGATGCCAGCAGACGCAACACGGGAGGAGATGCTGACCTTCCAGTACTTCAACTGGCAGGAATCACTTCGACTGCAGCAGATCAGAGCAACACTCGAAGAACGCAAAAAGCAGCTAGCTTGTCGAGTGCGCGAAGAAGACAGCTCTCCCTGAGCTCCACCGGGCGAGCAGACACAAGACCCAGATCAAGGCTGTCACACCTCTCGCCGGATGAGAGGGCGGCACTCACCCGCAACTTAGGCAACTCTTTCATGACATACGACGAGGAGGGAGTGCCAGTACCCAAAACAGCTGCGGGTGCTCTCTTTACCGCTGCAGCATACCTAGAGGCAATCAAGCCTCCAGCTGATGACCCCAATGCAAAACTACATCGCCAACAGATCAAATCACTCGCCTTAGCGGCGAAGGCCATACGCCAAATTCCAAAAACTCCAGGGGGAGTCGAGACCGTGCCCTAGTTGACACGCGTCGTGAAGAGCATAATCACAGTGGTCGCCGCCACACTCGAAGGAAAGAAGCGGCTCACGTAGGCGCAGGTCCAGGAGCAGATCACGCAGATCTTACAGTAGCGACTCATACTCTGATCGAGAGCCTGAGCCACATGGAGCTCTGTGCTTCACTCGACGCGTCCGCGAGACACGGATGCCCAAAGGGTTCAAACTACATCTGAACAGCCCAAGTACACGGGTCGACAGGAACCTTCGGGTGGCTGGAAGACTACAGGCTGGCTGTCGCGTGCCAGCGAGGCACAAACATCACAGCCATGCAATACATACGACTCATGCTCGAAGGCACAGCCCGCGACTGGCTCAAGGCCCTACCTCCATCAACATACGACTCGTGGGATCACTTCCGCACTGACTTCATCAAAAACTTCGAGCCTCTATGTGAGCGCCCAAAAACGTTCGAGGAGCTGCGAGCTTGCGTTCAACGGTCAGACGAAACGTTGAGGTCATACATCAGACGATGGACTGAGATACGCAACTCAGTCGGAGTAATTTCAGAAGATATGGCCATGGACGCTTTCATAATGGGCCTCGCCAGGCGGACTTCAAAGAAGCACTTGGTCGCAAAAAGCCAACCTCTGTGGCTAACCTCTTGATGATCGCGACTGAGTGGGCAGACGGAGAAGACATGGCGCGCACCACACGCGGGTCCTCACCCCGTGACAATCATGAAAGTGGCAGTCGAAGCCGCAGAGACTCATACAGAGACGACCGAAGGCGCAAGCGTTCAAAACGTCACTACGACGACGACAGACCCGAATTCATGGCGGCTGGGTTCTCCACACCCCGCAACGACCAAGACAGAAGCGACCGACGGTCAGAAGATCGGCGGACAGTCGAGATGATCGCGGACAGTCGAGATGATCGCCGGACAGTCGAGACCGCGGCCAACGCAGTGATAGCTACAAGAGGAAAGACTGGCGCAAGTCACGATCCGGCGCACAATCCGAGCGATCATTCGAAGAAAAGATGGATGCTGATTGCAGATTCCACCTGTACAAGGGGAAGACGGAAAACTGCGCTCCAATCACTCGATGAGAAACTGCAGGGAGTTCGACCAAATGGCGACTGATTACATAAATCTCAGAAAGGCAGCAGCCACACCCGCACCCGTGCTGCGCCGCAGCCAGCCAATGTACCGTTCTGATGGCCACCACCACCACAGCCTGCAGCAGGCGGAAATCGCGGGTGCCATACAGCAAGTACCTCGGGTGGACGAACCTCAGTACCCTCCGCCCCAAGGGCAGATGTACATGATACAGAAAGGTCGCCCTTCCAACAGGGAGCAAAAACTTCGCACTCGACAAGTAAACATGGCGGTCATGTCACCTCCTGCCGTAACTGAATTCTTGAAGGATCCGAAACTGCAATAAGCTTCAGCAGAGAGGACCACCCACCATCGGTCGTTCGTCCAGGGCACTCTGCTCTGGTACTCGACGCACAAATTGGAGGCTACGCCATGTCCAAGGTCTTCATGGATGGTGGCAGCGGCATAAACATCATCTTCGCAGATACGCTCCGCAAAATGAACAGGTCAGTCGAAAACCTGCCAAGATCTTCAAATACCTTTCACGGTATCGTCCCAGGCAAAGCAATAAGCCCAGAAGGCACCATACAACTCGACGTAACGTTCGGGGACAAGAACCACTTCAGGACAGAGTCGATTGAGTTCGAAGTTGTCGACTGGAAGTCACAATACCATGCCATACTTGGACGCCCGACGTTCGCTCGATTCATGGCGGTGCCACACTACGCATACCTCCAGCTAAAGATGCCTGGACCAAAAGGAGTAATCACAGTCAAGGGAACTTCCAAAAGTCTGACTCTTGCGACCGAGAGTTTAGCAAAATCTCTGAGATGTTCGGCATGGAAGCAACACTCGCCGATCTAGCGGTCTCCAACGATCGAACACTTATGCCGGAGCACAAAAGGTGGCAGTCGACAGAGCATTCAATGCCACCAATGACACAAGATCGCATCAGGTGCACCCGACTGACCCGACCAAGACAGTCAATGTCTCGTCGAGTCTGCCTATCGCATAGGAAAGCGCGCTCGTCGAATTCCTCCGTGAGAACTGGGATATATTTGCGTGGTGTCCAGCCGACATGCCAGGTATTCCCAGGGAATTCGCCGAGCACTCTCTCCAATTATTTCCAGATGCTAAACCAGTCAAGCAAACAATGCGCCGCATATCCGGCCCAAAAAGAACCGCAGTCGAAGCCGAAGTCGACAGGCTACTCGCAGCAGGTTTCATCAGAGAGATCAAGAAATCACAATGGGTGGCCAACCCCGTACTCGTAGAGAAGAAGCACACAGATATCCTTCGGATGTGCGTAGATTTCACAGCACTCAATAAATGTGTCCAAAGGATCACTTTCCACTACCTCGAATCGACCAGATCGTCGACTCCACCGCCGGGTGCGCTCGCTTGTCCTTCCTGGATGCTTACTCGGGTTACCACCAGATAAGGATGAAGGAAGAGGATGAAGAGAAAACGGCGTTCATAACCCCACTCGGGGTCTACTGCTACACAACAATGCCTTTCGGGCTCAAGAACGCAGGCGCAACCTACCAGCGCATGATGCAAGACTGCCTCAAGAAGCAAATTGGGCGAAACGTCCAGGTCTACGTAGATGACATCGTCATCACAACAAGGGAGGAAAACACACTACTCGATGACTTGCGAGAGACGTTCGCAAACCTCAAACGCTTCCACATCAAGCTCAACCCGAAGAAGTGCACGTTCGGCGTGCCAGCCGGGCAACTCCTGGGTATCTAGTCTCGGCTCGAGGAATCGAGGCAGACCCGGAGAAAATACAGGCCATCTTGACGATGCAAAGGCCTTCAAAGCTCCATGACGTGCAAAAGTTAGCGGGTCGAGTGGCAGCACTCAGTCGATTCATCAGCAAGCTAGGCGAAAAAGCACTCCCGTTCTATCGACTGATGAAGAAAGCAGATAAATTCGAGTGGACGCCAGAAGCCGAAGCAGCCTTCACGGACCTCAAGCGAGTCCTCACAAGCCCTCCAATCCTCGTCGCACCAAGGGAACGCGAGCCACTATACCTATATGTCTCCGCAACTAACAGGGTGGTGAGCACCGTACTGGTGTCGAACGCAGGGAGGAGGGACACACCCAAAGCATACAACGTCCAGTCTATTACTTGAGTGAAGTGCTCTCCATATCAAAGCAGCGGTACCCGCACTATCAAAAGCTGGCTACGCCGTGTTCATGTCCTCAAGGAAGCTGACGCACTACTTCGCAGAGCACCCGATCACTGTAATCAGCACCTCAGGGATCGGGGACATCCTCACAAACCCCAACGCAACTGGGCGAGTCGCAAAATGGCTCATCGAGCTAGCACCACGAGATATCAAGTATGATTACCCGAAGGCCATCAAAGCACAAGTCTTACCTGACTTCCACACCGAGTGGATCGAAGCTCAGTTGCCAGGAGCACCAGATGTGTCCAACTCATGGACTATGTACTTTGACGGCTCAAAGAAGAACGAAGGCGCAGGCGCAGGTGTCATCCTCATATCACCAAAAGGCGACAAGCTTCGCTATATCCTGCAGATGGATTCGAGTTCCATCCAATAACGAAGCGAGTACGAGGCCCTGATCCATGGCATGAGGATGGCCAAAGCCCTCGGGTGCACTCGACTGATGATCTATGGTGACTCGAATCTTGTGGTGCAGCAAACAATGAAGGCCTGCGATGCAATCGCAGATAACATGATCGCCTACCGTGACCTGTACAACTCATGGAGGGCAGCTTCGAAGGCTGCGAGTTGCGGCACATAGGGCGTGAGAGCAATGAAGAAGCAGATAAGCTAGCCAACATTGGCGCGACCAAAGCACCAGTTCCACCTGGTGTCTTCTCGAGCGCATCGAGCACAGGTCCATCAAGAAAAGCGAACATCTCCTACATCAGCCGCACCAGCCAAGAGCAAAGCACCTAGCACAGAGGACCCGCCAGTCGAGGTACTCCTCATCGAGCCAACTTGGACTCAACCTTTCCTCGCATACATACTCCGCGGCGAGGTACCTGAAGACATAACAGAGTCAAGACGCGTCACTCGACGATCTAAAGCATACCGTCATCAACGGCGAACTATACAAGCGCAGCGTATCAGGTATGTTCCAACGTTGCATAGCATTTGAAGATGGCCAAGCCATCCTTCGTGATATTCATGCAGGTACCTGCGGGCATCATGCCAGCAGTCGATCACTCGTAGCCAAAGCCTTTCGCGCAGGCTTCTACTGGCCCACAGCACTCAAAGACGCGGAGGACATAGTCAAAAGGTGCATCGGCTGTCAAAAATTCGCCACAAAGCCGCACGCACCCGCATCGGCGTTGAAGACAATACCATTGGCCTGGCCCTTCGCCCATGGGGGCTCGATATGGTGGGCCACTCAAAAAATCCTCCCATGGAGGGCATACTCACCTTCTGGTGGCGGTCGACAAGTTCACCAAGTGGATTGAAGCAGTCCCTATCACAAGTTCGACTGCCACTACAGCAGTCAATTTCATAAAATCCATCATATACCGCTTTGGTGTGCCAAGTAGCATCATCACTGATAACGGTACAAACTTCACGGCTGAAGAATTCCGATCCTTCTGCAAAGAGCAGACATTACGCTCAATTATGCATCTGTGGCACACCCGCAATCCAATGGCCAAGTCGAAAAGGCCAATGGACTTGTGACGAGCGGAATCAAGAAACGCCTCCTGGTGCCACTCAAAAGGGCCGCGGGTGCTTGGGTCGAAGAACTCCCGTCTGTGCTATGGAGCCTACGCACAACTCCCAACGCTCAACACAATTCACCCATTCTTCATGGTCTACGGCGCAGAGGCAATCCTGCCATCAGACGTAAGATTCAATGCACCAAGAGTCGAAGCATACAACGAAGAAGATGCAGATGAAGCACTCGAAGATGCAGTCGACTTGCTCGAAGAAGCACGCAACACGGCGCTAGCACGCACAGCTGTCTACCAGCAAGACCTCCGCAACTATCACAGCCGTCGACTGCGTACCAGATCCTTCGAGGTTGGCGACTTGGTACTTCGACTGAAGCAAAAGAAGGTGCATAAACTTGCTTCTCCATGGGAAGGACCCTTCATCATCACCGAGGTCATTGGTGGTGGAGCATACAGACTGAAGCACGCGAAGACAGGCGAACTCTCGCACAATCCTTGGAACGTTGCGCAGCTGCGCCGTTTCTATGCTTAGATTGCTCAGTCGCATAATGTAATAGGCACATATGTCGGATGGCTGCAGGTTTCAGACGCGCTCTTTTCCTTACCAGGGTACCTAAGGGGACTGGAAGGTTTTTAATGAGGCGGCCTGCAGCTTAACATTCAAAAATGGAATATAGTCAATGATTCCTCATATTTCTCCCTGCTTACTACTCGCATAACTTATCGCACAACTTAGCCTCACCCGAATACTCGGGGGCTGCGCTATTCAAAGCATGAGCTTTCGCTCCTTCTTCAAACATAATACCCCAGCCGCACTCGAATACTCGGGGGCTGGGTCATAAAATCATACAAAAAAAAAATTGCTCAAAATCATGAGTTGAAGCTTCAAACATCGCAAAAATTCACAGCCTCACTCGAACACTCGGGGGCTGTGCAATTCATGTTCCATATTAAGTGTTTTTCATAAACCCCCTCGATACACTCGGGGGCTGCATACATACAAGTAAACAAATATACACTACGTACAAGTGGCAAATTTACACTCGGGGCTGTCCCCTATACAGAAAAACCCTAATCTTCCGGTTCGTCCTTGACTGGAAGAACAGGGCCCATAAGTTGAGCGTGATAACACTCAACCAACACCCTCGCATATTCGACTGTATCGTCAAGATGCGACTGCGACAAAGTCGATCCAGGAAGGGTGGACGTAGCTGCATATGTGGACGCTGGCTTCGGATATATGCCATCGTTGCGTTGGCTCCATCCACAAGCTTCTGGGTGATGAAGTCTCGAATGGGACCTGCACTCCGGAAAAGCCCGAGCAACGCGTGGATTCCTTGAGGTTGCGGCCCGTCGGAAAAGAATTTGGTTGATGCGACTGAAGGCCGACCTGCATAATTCAAGCAGCATAGTGCTCCGCCACACTCGATCCTGTAGAGTCGCGAGTATGCGTGCTCGGTGCTTATCCAAGCGAAAGTGCTGACGGCCCGTCGTGGGTTCGTCAGTCGCATTGTTCAACTGCTCATCTACACGAGCCTGCTCCGCCTGGAAATCTGGAACAAAACCTGCAACAACGCACGTTGGGTGAACAAAAAGGACAGACTATGAACTCTTGAGATCAGGCAGTCATGCTTACACTCGAGTTGTCTGTTCACGATCTCCATCTCGCCAAGCACATAGTCCTCTCGCTGAGTGGGTAGCAGGCCTAGCCCTCATCCTATCCAGCTCACTCGGGCACTTCCCAACTCTTGCTCCATTTTGCGACTCGAGCCTTCATATAACGCATTACTGCGGCATCGTTTGCCACCTGAGCTCGAGATCGAGTAGGGGCACGATGCCGCGACGAGCCAGATGAAGTGGCGGCTGCCCGTGGCTGTTCCAAATATCATAAAAATCTCATGTCAGATATGAGAAACTCATCACAAAGCTCAGGCGAGTAACAACACATAGCCTTACAGGCAGAGCGTAACAAGGAACCAAATCCATACAAGTGTAGCAAAAGCATACGCCACTAGCGTTAACATAAAGTATAATTACACAACATAAATAAGGGTTCGGATGCCCTATCTCTCGGACATAGACTCCGACCTAGCCCTACTTTGCGGGTGGCAACTTCCGCCGCTCGGCGCTCCATAGTGGCTATGAAGATGTTGGCCAGTCGAGCGGCTGGCTCGCTAACGGCCTTCAGAGACATAGGCTTCCCACCGGGCCTTCGAGGGAAGTCAGACATGGCTGCTTCGAAGTCACCCTTTATTCCATGACCCAAAATGAGCTTGAGGTGGACTCCGAGCCGCGTACCGTTAGAGCACGAGCAAAGCTCGCCATGGTCGAGGTCCCCGTCCAAGCACGTCAGCGAAGCCATCAGCAGTCGACGGCACCTCGTTCAGTGGAAGCACGTTCTGGTGCACGGCGCCGAGGGTGCTGGTAGACTTGGCAAGAGCGTCCTTCGCCTGGACGAAAGTAGCGCCGAGGTCACCTATAACTTGGTCGAGTGATAACTCATCACTGACCGTGTCAGTAGGTGCCGGCACGCCAATCGTCTCTGCAACAAGTACCAGAAAGAGCAAAATATTAGTACATAATACCCAACGGGTACACGAGGGACAGGCAAAGAGATAGTTGCTTACCTCTCACATTCTGCGCAAGGCCGCCAGTCGCTCAGCATATTCTTTCTCGCGTACGGCGGCTGCGGCCTTGGTGGCATCCACAATTTTCTTCGACTCGGCGCGCTGAGCTTCGAGTGTTTCCTCTAGCTCTTTCACCGAGACTCAGCCGATGCCTTGTCGCCTGAATTTGATGGCAAGAAGCAATTCACAACAATCGACTAAGCAAAAACAGTGCAAAAAGAACTTCGGGTACAGAATCAAAATATACTTACGAGTAAGTTGCTCCAAGTTAGCACGCAGACTGTTCCTCTCCTGCTCCACCTGGACAAAACCCTTGCCTGATTCCACCAGGTTGAGGTAGTAAGGCTGCAAGCACACGAAACCAGCATAAGTTATACATAATCAGTCCCATATGCGGACTCGACAAAAAGACACTTACGTGTTCAGTCCAAGGCGCAGGCTTCACGGCCGATGTCCCGACCTCCGGAGTTGCAGCACTCGTAGCCTTGGCCGTTTCAATGGCAGTAGAAGTGGCCGTTGGTTGAGCAACATCAGGAGCAATGGGGGAGAGGTTCGGGTGCGCTGGAGTCAAAATTTTGTCGGACGGAGGAGTTGGAGGATGCACAGTCTCAGCACTACGAGTGACAGAAGACAAAACAACATAAGCAAAAATATCAACCGCAGAAACTTCAGTGCAACAAAGCTCAGGAGCAAACCTGTGCTCTTCTTCCTCATCAGTATCGTGGTTGTCAAAGTTTGGGCCTCCAAAAAGCAGCTCCTCACCTGATTGGGGAGGAGGAGCTGATCTCAAAGGGCTCACATCGAAAGGAACAGCCTTGGCAGAAGGAGAGGAGCCCGAGTCTCCGTCGTCCTTCACATCCGACTCCTTCGCGGGTGAGCTCGTGGAAGAAGACAACCCTTGGGCTACCCGGCGACGCTTGCGAGTTGGAACCTCGCTCACATGGTCAGCCGTGGCTGGCTGTTCAGTCTGTACTTCCCCTGCCTCTTCCTCTTCAGCCTCTTCCATACGAGATGTGGTAGCCGAAGGTAGAGGCGATTCATCCCCTCCCTTTGGTTCTACCGCTTGCACCTCTGTTTCATCAGTTGGGCCATTCTCGGGAAGAGGAGGAAGGGTTGACGCAGTCGAATGCCCCTGCACACAAAGGAGAACATCCAAAGAGTTAAAACATTCAAAAACAAAGGGTGACGAAAGGCCGATGACAAAAAGTACATAACAGCTAAAACTTACTTCAAGCAAAGGGTTGTCAGCCCCATATGGAGTGACACGGCAGTCAAGATTGCATGGATCGGTTGCCTTGATGCTGGTAATGGATCGCACGTGCGTGTCCAGCTCATTCTTCGACAACTCATCTGGGCTCATTCGACTGGCGTCATGTGCACCTTCATACTGCCACATGGGATGAGCGCGGGCGCGAAGCGGCCACACCCGCAACTTGACAAAAGTGGCAATCAGATGCACACCAGTGACAGTACCCAACATCTTGGCAATCTTCTCCAAAAGGGGCTACGCCTCCGCTTCTCCTTCAGTCGACAAAGGATGGGCCCTGATGGCTACGTGTTGGTGAACCCCAAGAGGAAGGTTATGATGTAGACAGCAGAAGTTTTCCCTTGAATAATCTACCCAAGGTTATCAATCCAGTAGGACTTGACGATCTATCGGAAGGTTGTTGATGTTGACTCCCCCTGGCGCTAGGGAGCTTGCACCAACGTGGAATCTGCACAGACACAAACCAGAACTTTGCCCAACACGAAACAGAGAGGTTGTCAATCTCTCCGGTCTTGCAGAAACAAAGAGTTAAACGTATGGTGTGGAAAACAGCAGGAAACACAGCAAGTAACAGGAAACAGATGATTGCAGCAGGTTGTGTAAACAGTATGAGGAAATTGGACCAGGGTCCACAGTTCACTAGTGGTGTCTCTCTCAGAACAGATAACTAGCATGTTGGGTAAACAAATTACAGCTGGGCAATTGACAAATAGAGAGGGCATAACAATGCAATACATGCCAAGATGTCTACTATGAAATCTAGTTGGGCATTACAACAAAGTACATAGACCGTTATTCCAACCGCATCTATGCCTAAATAATCCACCTTCAAGGCAGCATCCGCATCCATTCAGTATTAAGTTGCTAACAACAGATTATTGCATGAAGTAAAGTGTGTAATGTAATCAATACAAGTGCCCTTGGACACTGCACCAATGTTTTATCCCTAGTAGCAACAGCACATCTACCATCTTAGACCTTTCTGTCACTGATCCAGATATCTAGAGACTGAACCCACTATCGAGCATAAATACCCCTCTTGGAGTCACAAGCATCTACTTGGCCAAAGCATCTACTAGCAACGGAGAGCATGCAAGATCAAGAGCACATAGATAAACAACTTGAATAAACATGGTATCAATATTCATCGGATCCCAGCAAACACAACATCTAGCATTACAATAAGATGATCTTGATCATGTTAGGCAGCTCACAAGATCTAAACATGGAGGCACAAGGTAGAGAGACAACCATCTAGCTACTGCTATGGACCCGTAGTCCAGGGGTGGACTACTCACGCATCACTCCGGAGGCAGGCATGGTGATGTAGAGCCCTCCGGTGATGATCTCCCCTCCGGCAGGGTGCCGGGAAGAGCTTCAGAACTCCTCCGATCTGAGATTGACGATGACGGCCGCGACGGAACTTTTCGTGGAATATGATCGACCGTAATAGGGTTTTCGCGTCGCGGAGAATATATAGGCGAAGAGGCGGCGTCGGTGGCCGAGGGGGGCCACCACGCCATAGGGGGGCGCGGGCCCACCCTGGGCCGCGCCCTAGTGTGGCGTGGCCCCCTGGTGGGTCTGCTCCGACTCCCCTTTGGACTCCGTGATCTCCTCGTGATATTATTGACGATGTCTTTTGTTTCGTCCAATTCCGAGAATATTTCCTTAATAGATTTTCTGAAACCAAAAACAGCAGAAAACAGGGAACTGGCACTGTGGCATCTTGTTAATAGGTTAGTCCCAGAAAATGCATAAAAATGATATAAAGTGTAACCAAAACATGTAGCAATTGATATAATACAGCATGGAACATCAAAAATTATAGATACGTTTGAGACGTATCAAGCATCCCCAAGCTTAGTTCCTGCTCGTCCTCGAGTAGGTAAACGATAAAAACAGATAATTTTTGAAGTGACATGCTACCAACACAATCTTTGATCAAATAACAATGTAATGCACATGATCTGAATGAAGTGATCCAAGCCAATGGTCTATAGTTTGCAAGCAAGTAAATAAAGAGTAAACATAAGTGATCACACAAGTGCAAACTTTCATGAATAATACTATAAAACATTTAGAGATATAATAGTCTAACATAATAGTTAGTTCACAGCAGCAATAATTTCAACATGAAAGTGTTTGTATCAACACAAAGGAAGATAATAGCTTCAGCTTTTGCTTCAACTTTCAACATGTATATCATATAGATAATGTCAATGCAAAGAATATGATCAACCAAACACAAAGTTATGTAAAAACTGTTATACTGGAGTTGACAATGATGTTTGCTTAAGTAGACAGAAAGAAGTGGGAAAACTGACTCAACATAAAAGTAAAAGAATGGCCCTTCGCAGAGGGAAGCAGGGATTAACATCATGTGCTAGAGCTGTAGTTCCCGAAGGCATATAGAGAGCATAAAATATTGTTTTGTAAGGTAATGGTGTATACAGGTGTCAACAAATCAAATAGCAGGTACTTGTCATCTTCCATGGCTAACTAACTTTTAGAGCGGTTCCGAGAGTTTTTAGGACTGCACTTGTAACAAGCACTTATTGGTGACACTCCTCCCAACCATTTACTTTCCACAAACCATGGCTAACCGAATCCTCGGGTGCCCACCAACATTCACCATGGAGGAGTGTCTATTTATTTATTTATAGGGTGGACTAACCAGCTCTTTAATGCAAAATAAAAGGTGGAGAAGCAGATGAAGCTGCCAATCCTTGTAAATTAATTAGCATGGAAGATGACAAATCTCACTACTACGTCCTTATGAGCTTTTCAAGTAGTGACACAAAAAGGAAATGTAACAGTTTTGAGTAGTTAGTAGATAGCACATGAAGAAATTTACTTGGAATGGTGAAAACACCACATAATAGGTAGGTATGGTGGACACAGGTGGCATGGATTTGGCTCAAGGTTTTGGATGTACAAGAAGCATTCCCTCTTAGTACAGAGTTTAGGCTAGCAAGTTATTATAAGCAAACATCATTATCAACTGGAATAGCAAGAGTGTACATAAAACACAAGGTTTGACGAACCATAGACTCCCACTGTCTTCCTTGTTAACACATAGCCTTCATCCAAAAATTATCTAGACTACTATGGACTTCCAATTATGCAACAGATTATTATAGCAGAAAATCCTTATAGTAGTTCTTCATTAATAGCCATTACTTACATGATGCACAAGCTTAAACATTAATTACTTGACAGCTCAAAACAATTGGCAAGCATCAAATTACTCAAGACAACGATCTAAAAAGATTCATGTAAGCATTTTATACCACTACCACATGCATAGCATTTTTCTGGTCCAACCAAACACCAATCAACTTATTTGACAACTCTCCAAACAGATATAAGTGAAGCAAGAGAGTACTTTCTTCAAAAGAAACTGAAAGCTCTAACAAGAGATACATGAAAAACTGAGAGCTAACAGCAATAACAGCAACTAGACAGGAATACTCAACAAGTATAAGTGAAGCACAAGAGTATTCTAATGAAAAAGTGGAGCGTGTCTCTCTCCCAAACATGAATACTAGGATCCAACAAGTATAGCACAGCAAACAAAACAAAACAAACTGAAAACAAAAACACACTGACGCTCCAAGGAAGAGTACACTAGTATGAAGCAATAAAAATATAGCACCATTAGAGATGACCTGATAATTTGTAGATGAAGAAGGGGATGCCTTGGGCATCCCCAAGCTTAGATGCTTGAGTCTTCTTGAAATATGCTGGGGAGGTAAGCCTCCCCAAGCTTAAGCTCTTCACTCTTCTTGATCATGTAATATCATTCTCCTCTATCAACACTTGAAAACTTCCTTCACACCAAAACTTAACAGCTTTTCTCATTAGCAGGTTAGTGCACTAAAAGATAATACTTCAAAGTTCTAGCAAAGACAAAACTCACAAGCCAACTATTTTAAACATTAGCCACTGTTACTAGGCTCAAGTGGGCACTTTTACACGAAAAGAAACCACTTAAAAACTTGTAAAAGAGAGAATGCAAAATAAAAGACAGAATCTGTCAAACCAGAACAGTCTGTAATGACGAATTTTTTCGAGGCACTTACGATGCTCAGATGAAAACTTTTGAAATAATGAAAGTTGCGTAACATCATCAGGAACATGCACAAAAAGTTTCAGCATTTTTCGATTTTTTCTGATTTTCTACTGAATTAAACGGTGACGAACAGCAATCTGTCCCAATGCAGTCCCGAAAATAAATACCAACTTTGCATTAGTAACTCTCCTTGGCACAACAAAACAGCAAATAAAAGATACAAAGGAGTTGCTACAGAGGTAAACAAGCATCCTTGACTCAAGAAAACAAAAATAAAACAGCAAATAAAAACATGGGTTATCTCCCAGAAGTGCTTTTCTTTAATGCCTTTGAGCTAGGCATGAAGAGATGCATCAAGTATTGTCAAGATCCAGATCATACAATGAAAGCTTAAAAGTCTTATCAACAATGCATTGTATGCTACTTATGCTAGTTTCAGAGTTCTCTTTTTCTTTTCTCTTAGGTACACTCTCTTCATCAAAAAGATTTTCAGGCACAATCCATCCAAAATTATTTTCTAAAGTGTCATGCAATGCCATCATTTTATAGGGGATTGGAATTTTCAGACCATTCTTAGCAAAAGGTTGATTAGAATATTTAGCTCTATTTTCCCTTCTTGTTCTAAGAATTTTCATAACATCAGTGTAGCAATCAAACATTTTATACTTAGCAAATATCATTCTAGCTTCCTTAGCAACATCTCCCAATTCTTCATGCAAAGTTTCTAACACAAAGTCTTTCTTTTCACCATTTTTCATATCATGAAGTGCTAAAAACATGTGTTGCATTATAGGATGCATATTAACAAACCTAGCTTCTAGCATTTGAACAAGGGAAGCTATGGCAGTTTCATAATTAGGAGCAAGTTCAGCTATAGATTTCTTTTTAAAGTCATCAGACTTTCTCACAAAGTTCAGAAATTGCTCAATGTTGTTTTCCCCTATGACAGAGCCACTACCTACTTGTATGTTTATCATGGAAAATTCAGGTTTCAAGATAGGTAAAGCTGTGAACTCGAATTTGTTAAAGTCAGACCACTCAGTATTATCAGGATTACTCATTTTAGCAAGACTAAAACAAGCAACAGGGCAACTCGAAATTAAAAACTAGATGCAGGAATTTAATTTTTTTGGTTTTTGATTTTTAACAGCAAGCAAAACAAAAATAAAACAAGACAAAAAACAAAGTAAAGAGATTGGAACTGAGAGACTCCCCTTTCCAATAGCCTCCAAGTCCCCGGCAACGGCGCCAGAAAACAGCTTGATGGCTACGTGTTGGTGAACCCCAAGAGGAAGGTTATGATGTAGACAGCAGAAGTTTTCCCTTGAAAATCTACCCAAGGTTATCAATCCAGTAGGACTTGACGATCTATCGGAAGGTTGTTGATGTTGACTCCCCCTGGCGCTAGGGAGCTTGCACCAACGTGGAATCTGCACAGACACAAACCAGAACTTTGCCCAACACGAAACAGAGAGGTTGTCAATCTCTCCGGTCTTGCAGAAACAAAGAGTTAAACGTATGGTGTGGAAAACAGCAGGAAAACAGCAAGTAACAGGAAACAGATGATTGCAGCAGGTTGTGTAAACAGTATGAGGAAATTGGACCAGGGTCCACAGTTCACTAGTGGTGTCTCTCTCAGAACAGATAACTAGCATGTTGGGTAAACAAATTACAGCTGGGCAATTGACAAATAGAGAGGGCATAACAATGCAATACATGCCAAGATGTCTACTATGAAATCTAGTTGGGCATTACAACAAAGTACATAGACCGTTATTCCAACCGCATCTATGCCTAAATAATCCACCTTCAAGGCAGCATCCGCATCCATTCAGTATTAAGTTGCTAACAACAGATTATTGCATGAAGTAAAGTGTGTAATGTAATCAATACAAGTGCCCTTGGACACTGCACCAATGTTTTATCCCTAGTAGCAACAGCACATCTACCATCTTAGACCTTTCTGTCACTGATCCAGATATCTAGAGACTGAACCCACTATCGAGCATAAATACCCCCTCTTGGAGTCACAAGCATCTACTTGGCCAAAGCATCTACTAGCAACGGAGAGCATGCAAGATCAAGAGCACATAGATAAACAACTTGAATAAACATGGTATCAATATTCATCGGATCCCAGCAAACACAACATCTAGCATTACAATAAGATGATCTTGATCATGTTAGGCAGCTCACAAGATCTAAACATGGAGGCACAAGGTAGAGAGACAACCATCTAGCTACTGCTATGGACCCGTAGTCCAGGGGTGGACTACTCACGCATCACTCCGGAGGCAGGCATGGTGATGTAGAGCCCTCCGGTGATGATCTCCCCTCCGGCAGGGTGCCGGGAAGAGCTTCAGAACTCCTCCGATCTGAGATTGACGATGACGGCCGCGACGGAACTTTTCGTGGAATATGATCGACCGTAATAGGGTTTTCGCGTCGCGGAGAATATATAGGCGAAGAGGCGGCGTCGGTGGCCGAGGGGGGCCACCACGCCATAGGGGGCGCGGGCCCACCCTGGGCCGCGCCCTAGTGTGGCGTGGCCCCCTGGTGGGTCTGCTCCGACTCCCCTTTGGACTCCGTGATCTCCTCGTGATATTATTGACGATGTCTTTGTTTCGTCCAATTCCGAGAATATTTCCTTAATAGATTTTCTGAAACCAAAAACAGCAGAAAACAGGGAACTGGCACTGTGGCATCTTGTTAATAGGTTAGTCCCAGAAAATGCATAAAAATGATATAAAGTGTAGCCAAAACATGTAGCAATTGATATAATATCGGCATGGAACATCAAAAATTATAGATACGTTTGAGACGTATCAGGCCCATGCGTTGGTCTTCTCCAGAGCCTTGGCAGCCGAAAAGGCAGGGAGGCCTGCTTGCTCCGTGGAGATGTAGAACCATTTGGTCCTCCACCCTTGTGCAGAATCGACTGGCTTCAGAGCAAAATAGCGGGTGTCGCCGCGCACTTGGATCCCGAAGCCGCCCACGGGGTAGGTGCGACCACCTCCCACATTTGGGTGAACGACGAAAATCGACTTCCACAATGGCCAACTGGGGGAAACTCCCAGAAAACATTCACAGAGCGTGATAAAACACGCAATGTGCAGAATACCATTAGGGGTGAAATCGTGGATTTGCACCCCATAGGCATACATAAGACCACGAACAAAATCGTGGAGGGGGAGCGAAAACCCTCTAGGAAGAAATTTCGCAAAACAAACTCGCTCATTAGTGCGAGGCTCGGGGAATACCTCCTTGGGCGATGGAGCGCGGACCGCTAATTGGTCCTCGGGTGGCAGCAGGCCCTTCTGGCGGAGCTTGACAAGGTGGGCATCCTTGATCGAGGATTTCGCCCAATCCCCGGTGCTCTTCTTCAGACCAGCAGCAGCCGCAGATGTGCTAGCCGCGGTTTTCTTTCCCTTCACTGCCGCCGCATCGGTCGCGGCAGCAGCAGTGGCGGAAGAACGCTTCTTGCCCGCTCCTTTCTTCATCTTCAACAGGAAGGTGGCAGCGCGCGCAAAGCTCTGGCACAAGAACAATGGAGCAGGAGCGCGAGGAAGAAGATGCAACAGGGGCGGCGCAGGAGGCAAATGACGAGTAAAAAATTATGCCAGCACCGTTCTCCCTATTTACCACAAGGCGAAAGCAATCTTAACCGTTCAAACAAGAATCGTGTGCTCCGCGAGCAATCCTACCGTACACGTGGCAAGCACGGAGGGCAACCGTTGCCGGCCACTCCGCCCACTATGCACGCAAAAAGAGGAGTCATAATCACCTCTCCGTAAAAAGTGGGCCAGAGCAGTCAAATCAAGTCCAAACGGCACCGTCGTTCGGTCAGCGCTGCACAATGGGCCCACCTATGTGTCACGTCCCATGCATCACAGCATAGCGCACGCCACCGCGTGTCAGGCAGCGCAGTCGCCGAAAACGTCATCCCTAACGTCATATCAAAACGCTTTGATCAGAAATACATTCGAGTCTGCCCAACACATATCGGTCATTCGACTGCCTTGTTTGGTTCGGGTGTGGAAACGCAATGTTAAGGCAAAATTGGTCACTCGACCGTTCCTTCGACTGAGACATATTACTCCCATCGGGAGCATATTTAAAAATTTCTTCGACTGGAGATGCTTAAGATAAAATGATTTTGAGATTATCCTCCATTACAAGCAATACAACATAATCTCGGGGGCTACTCCCATCGGAAGCACTGTCGTGCACCCGATAGAATTACGGCAAAAAAAATTCTTCGATTAACATATGCAAGGTGAGAGGATCTGAGATTATCCTCCATTGCGAGCAATAAAGCACAATCTCGGGGGCTACTCCCATCGGGAGCGCTGTCGCACACCCGATAGAATATCGACAAAGTGTCAGTCGACAAATGTCTCGACTCAGTTTATATACAAAATCATACTCGAAACATTCCCGAGTTGCGTCCGCCGCAAATACCTCGGATGCTGCACGCATAGTGCAAATGTAAGACCCGCCGAACCTTCGAGCTGGGCTAAGGACCGTTCCAGCAACGTAAATCGTTATACTTTCCGTGTCAGCAGACATGATGAAAAATCCTGACGGACGCGTTGGGTAAAATTCAAATTTATGCTGCAGATCGACTCAGTAAGACCTCCGCGGCCTAGTCGAATCTGAGCAGTTTGTTCCAGATTCGAGTCTGGGGACTCGAGTTTGATTGAAAGCTAGTAAGGTTTTACCCGAATGTGTAGTTAACCAGTCCGATCAGTCGAGCGTACTGGGCCTGCCAAGCTATTATCCCTTGATTGTCATAAGCAAAAACCACAGTCGATGAGATACTCGACATAGCCAACATGTGCTATTCATACAGGAATTCCAATTATAATATACAGAATACAAAGCATATGACGTGCACTTACGAACGAGTCCATGCCCGATTCTTCGAGTCAGACAAGTACTCGGGGGCTACTGACAAGGGTATACATCTCGGGTACTCTACCGTGAGGGTACCTGGTGCACGTGGCGACTAAGCCCCAATAGCGAAGAGCCTATTCGAAGCCCAAGACCAGAGGCCCAAGAAGATGGAGTATCCTCCAAGATTAGTCATAGGCATAGTCGGTTTAGACTTTCCTTACGTGTAAACTAGGTCGGTTATGAACTCCCGAGACCCAGCCTATTTAAAGGCTGGGAGGGGTGCCGATTTAGGACCAAGCCATACTAAGACCACCAAAGCTCTAGCGAGATCGATATCTCGCCGGAACCTCCTTGTAACCGCATAATCTCACACGATTAATAACAGACAAGCAGGATGTAGGGTCTTTACCTCCACCCGAGGGGCCTGAACCTGGGTAAATCTTTGCCTCTGCTTGTCAGCCGACGAAACTAGCAGTACTACCACGTTCTCTCCCCATAATCTCAACCCTAGGTCCTTAACCATGGGATTTGATGAGTGTACCCCTTGTCACTGCCCATCCACACGCATACCCATATTAATCAATGCTACTACTGTAGGCTGTAGCCATGAGCGATTCGTACAAACTCCTGGTTAAACTGATCTGTTTAGTTTCTCCATGAGGCTTTGCCGCCGCACACGTGCCACCCTAATCAAAAGCATCTGTATGGAAAAAAAATCAGTTACCGGTAATGGTCTACAATCCATCCATCGAAGACGATGATTTCCTCTCTTATGCAGCCTGACGATTTTTGTAGTATGTGGGTCTACATGTTGTATTATTCCCTCCATTCCAACTTAATGCAATATCCTAGTGCGTATATAGTACTCCGTTCTGTAATATAAGATGTTTTAGATATATCCCAATGTGGACTAAATACGGAGCAAAATGAGTAAATATAAACACTAAAATATGTCTAAATACGTCTACATATGTATGACTCAAGAAAATCCTAAAATGGCTTAGAGTTAGGAATGGAGGCAGTATGTATTTAGAACAACATTTGTCTGGTATCAGGTTGCCTACTACTTAGTGGTGTAGTCGACTATACGGAGGTTATCAACTTAACCACAACTTGCTCAATTAAAAATAACTTAATTAGCACCAGTATTAAGGATGTATTTGGTTTGGTGAAAAAATGTAGGAATTTTTTCTTGTGAGAACTCATATGCAGTTGGTCCACGTAGAAATTTTTCTATGGTCAACGACTTACAGATTTGACTATGATGTGTACTTGTAATATATCCACAAAATTAGTATAGAGCCATACAAAGTTAAAGAAGTTAAATCCAACAATTTTTTTAAACCATGCTGGAGTACTGCATGTGTAATATTAGAAGAAGGAAAAAGCCAAAGATTGGCCAATGTTTACGGGTAGGCAGTAGACCAAGAAAAGAAAATCACATATTGTTGCAACCCCAAACAGAAACAAAAACCACAACTACCCACTAAAAAATGTAGGACGAATCCAACAATATCATTTATACATCCTTAATCAATATAATTCAGTACTCCCTATGTTTGTTGATGTAAGTTGTCTAACGTTTTGACACAGATATTGAGACGTCAGTATTTTACATGCGCCGGACTCATTTTCTATTGGAAAAAAATCGAGAGCGAAGTTCCTGATACCCACAAATCACCAGACCGTAACTCATTTGTGGATGAGTGAAATTGTCCATGAATCGAAATAGACAATATCCTAGTACGAAATAGTAGTACGGTTTATATTTTGAACGGAGGGAGTAGTAGTAGTATGAGATTCGCTGAACTAAAATTAGTACACTCGTCTGTCAACTCGAGCACGCACAACGAGGTCATGACTCATGGATGAAAAAGAAAGAAGTATAAATGCAAATGCATGCAACTGAACTGGACCGACGCATGCTCGCTGGTCTCAAAAGCAGTAGCCGCCGGCCGCACCAATTAACATCTGCATCACTGATACCACCAAAAGGCAAGCATCTGATTCAGTCCGGCGGCCGATCGATCTGCTCCGCATCCGGCGTGTAATCGATCAGTTGAGTTCCTCCACGCAGTACCTTTGTTTGTTTACGTCTCCCCAGAATGGAGAACTGGCGGTTGCCTTCGACCATCGGCAAAAGACACCATTGCCTGTCGATGCGCCATTGCATGTCCGTACGAGGCGCGCGTGGGGTGTGCGTACGGCCACCACGAACGGAGCGAGAGAGGGAGCAAGTGGGGGCTGCTGGATATTGTTTAGATGCTCCACGACGGGGACAAGCGCAGGCTAGGGGAGGATATTGTTTTTTCTCCCTCCCTCACCCAACCAGCCCTGATTCTCTTGAAATCCAGCTACGCATGCATTAAACTGGAACAATATATCTCCTCCCAACTAGTAACAATTAATGTAGGTATGTTATACAGTCATTAGTGACATCACGGGCTCAAAGCTGAGATGGAACTTTTCGAGCCTTCGCAAGTGCACAAAAAATAAGCTAAAAGGGTTCCGAATGAGGCAAAGGTTTGCATGTAAATAATAATACCTCATCAAGGCATGAAAATGTTTTTTTTGCAGTATCATTAATTCATTAGCGTACCAGACACTTGGAGAATACGGTAATGATACTATTACAAGAACAAAACAGCTAGAACGATAACGGAGCTACATCATGTCGAAATACTGACAAAACACAGAAAAATATACAGCCGAAAGTACACAAGCTCAGTCCAAATTATCCAGCCAGCATGTCCGAATTTGACAACAAAGAGGCACCAAACCCGTGATTGCTAACCAAAGTAGCTACATATTATTCACTCCGTTTTGAATAAAGTTTGAACTGAAACCACGTCACTTAATTCAGAACGGAGGGAGATAGTAAACTGCTATCACGAAATCACTTCCCACTTTCAGATACCACTATTACCAAAGGATATTCTAATGGTAATACTTGCTAAATTTCATGAGCATCAACCCACCTCTGAAATCACATAAACATGCCTTGCGCTTTTTTTTTGCATAGTCACAAACTAAATAAACTCAACCTGACGCCAAAAAGAAAAGCTTGGCTTTGATACTCACGGAACTCAGATCACGCTCCTCAATCTTGCGCCCACCAAGGTCATCATAGAGGTTATCATCTTTCACATTGCAATAAATACTCTCTACCAAGTTAACCGATGGTTGATGATATCCATGTCGGAGTCATCGTCATCGTCATCGGGGTTTTTTCTGCAGGCCACCTTCTCAAACGCTGACTCGCCCCCATGGAAGTCTATCCCGACTAGGGTTCAACATTTCGTTTTCGATTTTTTTCTCGCAGCTGACCGAGATTCGCAAATTTCGAGAAATCAACGAAATTTCGAAGAAATTATTCAAAAATATCATCTAGATTCAAAGTCCGACGTTTAAATTATTTAGTAAAAATATGTGTAATTGTGGAGATTCGAACCTGAGACCTAGCAGAATACTACCCGCACATTATACCGATTCACTGATGCTAATTTCATGACATAGTCTGCATTTTTTACTACTAGAAGCGTTGCGTTTGGAATATTTTCAAATGTTACCGAAAGTTTTGGGCGATACTAAGTTTTCTCGCCCCACACCGAGAACCGTTAATTTCGCGAAATTCGTCCGAAATTTCGACGAATTTTTTTTCACTGATCCCGACTGGATGCACAATTCTAGTCCCCATAAACTCACGTGGAAACACCGAACTTGTGCTGTCAAGACATGAGATAATTAAAAAGAATTAGTGGTTACCATATAAAATGTGTTCGAGAAAAAATATAGAAAATGAAAGGATATGCGGCTTTCTAGTTTCACCATGCATTGGGCCATACCGTGGGCGCCCTGGGCAATGGCCTGGGATGTGGGAAATTTTGCTTGGTATGTTTTGTTGATTTGATGATATTGGCGCTAATCTTAATGGTAATTTTGACAATTTAAATAATGGCCCTGGGCCTAGTTGAATGCTGGCTCCGCCCCTGCGGAGTATGGAAAACTAGCGCCCATGTAAGATGTAACCGGTGAGGCGGTGAGTAGCAGGAACATCCATGCATGCATGTTCCTCAAGGCATAAGAATGTGAGGCAAAGCGGTTTGCATTGTTTGTTCATTTAAAACTAATTCATGGACATTGCATGCCTTTTTCTGGAAATTAATGATAGCTCTTGAACAGAACCACATGTCTTTTTGAAACAACATGTAGAGATCACAGTCGAACATTCGGCTCGAACAAAGGAGATGGTGTGCAGTTTCCCTTTTCTGCCATTGAAAGTGATTTCACAATTTATCTTGCATATATCCACGGCACACATGGCATCCAAAAACATTCATATGATATGATTATTTTCGTCAATGTACCATGAGTATCCGAGTAATATTAGCTTTATTGGATGGGTGTTCTAAGAAGATAGAACGAAATGTTGTTCTGTTGTACAAAAATATTAATCAATGCTACTACTCCTGTAGCCATGAGCGTTTCCTACAAACTCCTGGTTAAACGGATTTGTTTAGTTTCTCCATGAGGCTTTGCCGGTGCCGCCGCACCAGTACGCGCGTGCCACCCTAATCAAAAGCATATGTATGGAAAGAAATCAGTTAGCGGTAATGGTCTACAATCCATCCATCAAAGATGATGATTTCCAGTCTTATGTAGCCTGACGATTTTTGTATTATGTGGGGCTACGTACATGTTGTATTATTCCCTCCATTCCAACTTAATTAGTGCAGTATCCTAGTGCTTATATATGTATTTAGAACTACATTTGTCTGGTATCAGGTTGCCTACTACTCAGTGGTGTAGTCGACTACGGAGGTTATCAACTTAACCACAACCCGCTCAATTAAAAATAACTTAATTGACACCAGTATTAAGCATGTATTTGGTTGCCTACTACTCAGTGGTGTAGTCGACTAGGAAGAATTTTTTCGATGGTCAACAACTTACATATTTGACTATGATTTGTACTTGTGATATATCCACATTATAGAGCTATACGAAGTTGAAGAATTTTGAAGGACGCATCCAACATTTTTTTAACCACGCAGTAGCACCGCATGCTTAACATTAGAAGAAGGAAAAAGCCAAAGATTGGCCAATGTTTGCAGATCGGCTCTAGGCAAGAAAAGAAAATCACAAAAACCCCAAGCAAAAACAAAAACCACAACTACCCACTAATAAATGTTGGACGAATCTAACAACATCATCTATACATTCGCAATTCATACTCCCTCCGTTCAAATTAGATGACTTCCATTTGCCCACATGTGGATGTATATAGACATGTTATAAGTATAAATACATCCATATTTAGACAAATGAAAGCCATCTAATTTAGAAAACAAAGGGAGTATAATTTAGTACTCCCTCCGGAGTTTTTTCTGACATAATTAGGCACGTTATATCAAAAAAGAAAAAAAAAACGGAGGGAGCACATATTAATATTCAAAATCGTGCACCGAAGATCAGCATAAAAATAACACGGTTTATATTTTGAAACGGATGGATTACCTAAATTTGTGTACTCGTTCAAGGTCTCAAGGAGGCTGTGAACCTGACCACAATGAGGTCATGAAAAAGAAAGAAGTGCATACATGCATCAATACATGCAACTGAACTGGACCGACGCACGCTCGATCCATCGTCTCAGAAGAAGTAGCCGCCGATACCCCCAAAAGGCAGCAGCAGGAATCTGATTCACTCCGGCGTGTAATCTGATCCTTGTTTATTTACGTCTCCCGAGAATGGAAAGCTTGCTGTTTGCCTTCCACCGGCAGCCATTCTTTACTCCGCGTGTCGATGGGCCATTGCTGGGCGGCGGATGCTGGGCCCTCGACCGTACGGTGCGCGCGTGGGCCGTCTGTACGGAGGGGTCGCTGGGTCGACACGTGTGGGCTGATGGACCACCACGAACGAGCTGGGGAAAGAGGGAGCAAGTGGGCTGGATGCTCGACGATGCTGACTGGTCCAGCCTCGCCGGTGGTCCGGTCCACTAAACTGTTCTGTTCTCTGTCTCTAAGAAAAAAATAAACTACTTACTCTGTTATTTCTAAAGAAAAATTGAGCTGTTCTGTTCCGGAGCAAACACAAATACGGCAGGGAAGATTCTATGTATGCTGTTTTTTCCTCTTCTTCGTAGGAGAAGGTCGGATAAGGTGTTCGGTTTCTAAAACAGGATTGGTTTTTTTTTCCAGACAAACTAAGACAGGACTGTGTATGGTGCACGCATGCAGCCTGACGGTTTACAAGGCCCAGCCCAGTGAGAGAAACGAAGTCTCCAGCGCTCGGAACGTGTATGATCAGCCCCCTGTGATCGCGCAAGGAGCCCAGCATGCTGTACTCCGATCGTTCAAGATGTACAGAGTAGCAAATCCAAAAATATTCCTAGAGCGAAAGCGATAGGAGCCGAAGCCAGATGTACGAACTAGATAAAGAAGGTGTACAAAACACACAAAAACTGGAAGTACAGAGTACGATGTACAAACTAAATAGAGTAGGAGTACAAACTACCATGTTGCTACTGGATGTACACACATGTTGCTACTGGATGTACGTACATTGTGCTACTAGATGTACGGACGCGCTGCTACTAGTTGTACACGATTCTACTGGATGTACGCCCGCGCTGCTACTGGATGTACAGATCGCTACAAGATGTACGCTCACGTTGCTACTAGTTGTACACGATGCTACTGGATATACTACACTCGCGCTGCTACTGGATGTACACACCGCTACTGCTACTAGATGTACACTCACGCTGCTACTAGTTGTACACGATGCTACTGGTTGTACACCTGCGTGCTACTAAATGTACACGATGTAACTGGATGTACAATCACGTCCTGCTTTTGAATGTACACTCACACAGCTACTAGATGTACACGTTGTTACTGGATGTACAAAGTACACAGAACTGGTTGTACAAAGTATGAAAAAAAAGTTTTTCAAAACCTATCAACATGGGATCTACTTTTGAAGATCTCGACGCGAGGATTTCAAATATGCACACCGTTCATAATTTGGATAAACGGTTCTAAATATATTTCGTTTTTAAAAAACGAATCTCGAAATAATGCGGTACAAATCTGAGCGGGGGACAAGAAAAGAAAACCCACCAAAATTCTCTCGTGCTGCCACTTGTCACACATGCAAGCACCCACGGGGACCGCGTAAAAGGAGATGCTGACACTTGTCACGGCCACAATGCGCGCGGGGTTCCCTTCCCGAAGGGAAGCCTTTTATTAGTGATTTCGAACCAGCCCTGGTTTTCTTGACGTGGTTTGAATTCAAACCACGTCACTTAATTAGGAACGGGAGGAAGATTCAGGACATAGCAACGTGGCAAGCCGCTGAACATCTTGAGAGGAGAGCTTGTCAGAGCCCTGCAGCAGAGACAAGGCGGCAGAGCCGAGCATGGTCTTACACGAAGTGAGAAGCTTCACTTGGGCGTCGGGGTTGGGGTGCAAGGCCGCTTTGGCGGCGGCCAAGAAGGCTTGCTCGACACCGGCGTCGGGTGGGCCTTGAGGTTGGGCAGCTATGCCAAAGGAGGCGGAGGCGGAAGGATCAAGGTTGTGATCAGTGAGGACAAGGTTGGCATCCGCCTTGAGCAGGCAACGCACGGCTCGCCGGAAACCGAGTCGATGGTAGCGCGTGCAGAGGAAGGAGACCAGGCCGTACAGTGAGCGGTTCTCCATCCGGTGGAGGCTTTCCGTGCCGATTGTGTCCAGCTCGAGCGTCTTGGCTGACGGGCACGCGGCGTCGTACCACACGGTGTTGACGATGATGTTGGACACCGGATCGAGCGGGCCGTAGCAGTGGCCGGCCCTGAGCAGGGTGCGGAGGAAGCGAGAACGCAGCTCGCCCGCCGGCAGCCGGCGAGGGCCCGTAGGTAGAACCCGTGGACCGCGTCGTGGAGCGTCCGCTTCAGCAGCCTGGTGTGAGCGGGTTCCTCGTTAAGCATCCGGCGGAGCTTGTTGACGACAATGGGGACGTGACCTCCGGACGCCAAGCGGTCGAGCAGGCCTAGGACGGCGTCGATGCGGTCGGAGATGCCGCGCCAGGCGCGGACGAGGCGGTCGGGGTCCGGATGCCCTGCGGCGAGCGCGGCGCACTTGAGGAGGGCCATCTCCATGATGGCCGGGCCAGAGTCGTAGAACCTCCTCATGCCGGTGTCTGACACGAGGATGCGGGCGGGGCGTCGGCGTCGGCGAGGAAGAGGTAGCGCACGGCCTGGCCCTCCGCGAGGTCCGGGAACAGGCGGGTGAGGAAGGCCACCATGCCGTCGAGCGACCGGCGCTCCGGGTCCTCTCCATCTTCTTCGCCCCGCTTGCGCTTTGCGCTTGTAGGAGATGAGGCTGTTGATCACTAGGTTGGAGACCGGGTCGAGGAGGCCGACGCAGAGGGAGGAGAAGCACGCAGGAGCCTCGCCGTCACTGATCTCGAGCGCTCTCCGCGCCTTGCGGTAGGCCGAGTGGATCTTGCGCAGCACATGAGCTGTGGACTTGGACAGTTCATCGTGCCCGGGCAAACCAGTGATGAACTTCGGCCTGTAGACCCGGAGATCCGAGGGTTCGGAGTTTGGGACGACGAGCGACATCGCCGGAGGAGCGAGGGAAGGAGTTTCCGGTTCGATTGGTGACGGCGGCGAGGAAGGGGAGTCGAACCAAATCGGGGTTTAGGTCGGTCGTGCGGTCGTGCCTCCTCGGACTGTAACAAATACATGTTGATGCGCTATCATGATTGATTTATTAATTATGCTAGTTGTGGATAGAAATACTAACCAGGTTTAGGTTTGGCGTCCAGAGGCGATCTTCACAGAAGAAGTTCCTGAAGACTCCTTCCAATCTCTATTCTCCCAGGAAATAGGGAGCTCTGCTGCGTCCGTCGAGTCAAGCGTACTATGGACCCGCTTGTCGGCAAGCGCTCGGGAGGGACGCGTTCTGCTCGTGGATGTGGGTCCATGTGTCGGTTTGGGCTGCATACTGCGCGCCTACACGTGTCGTGGGATCGTGGCGGTGGGTCCTTTCATCTCGCGCTTGCTAGTGTGTGGGGCGTGGACGATCCCGAGTCCCCAACCCCGCCGGCGGCGCCTCCCCAACTCGCCCCTCTCTCTCCAAGCCAGCGAGGTGGTGGTGCACATCCGACACAGGCGGCGGCAGATGCTGCCCTCCCACCTCGGCGCGGCGCTCCTGCCCTAGCGCCGGCGGGCAGAGAGCTTGCAGTATGTAATGAACTATGATGAACTCAAATGAACTGCTTCTCTGAATTTTCGCGTGAAGTTTACCTTTCAAATTTAAGGTTCAATTTAAGGGAGTTGTTCTGACACTCGAGTTTACCTTATACCTGGTTTAAGATTTCCCATATAAGGATCTGCTAGAGATGCTCTTTATTAGGTACTAGTAGCAATTTATGTAAGTTTAAGGATGGCAATTTTACCCACATGGGTAGGGTATGGTCACATTTTTGTACCCAAGGGTAATACTCATACCCTACCCGCCAAGTCGTGGGGTAGGGAAAGCTCTTTGGTCATCCATCATGTCTCTAGAATTTCATCTTGCTAGTACATATCGTCTCTTTTGTTACTGCCTTTTAAATATTTAATAAGTATTTATGTGACTCAGTGGTACCAACTCCTTACTAGTACATTGTAGATTATCTACCACAGCCGTCCATGTAGAATAGACTATGTTCTGAAGAAACGTTTCTTTTTTACTGTCAAATTAGACCTACACACTTTGCAACGGTGACGAGGAGGGCACTTCTCTCATAATGCCACAAGTAACACGCAGTGGAACCTCAAGACTACAGCGCAAGGAGACCTGCTCCAGCCTCCAGCAACATAGCTTTCTAATTCACCGGTTAGAACTACTACTACTACTACTACCAGCTACTTGAGGAGGGAAAGCTGCTCTTGCTTGACGATTTGGTGTCATTCGCCTGTCATTCCTGTTTGAAAGAGAACAGAACAGATGCCAGGAAGGAGATAAGTAAGTGTGGATAACTAAAAAAAGGGCCTCGTACGATGATAGTCAGATATGAGGATTATGCGCACTCAGATATCAAAAAGATGCATATGTCTCTACAAAACAGTAAATGCCTTCAGAAAACAGTGATAATATTTTAGCACAAGTGGTCAACACGATAACAAGGCTAGACATCTTTCAGCTCTTATACGACCTTTACCTTTCAGAAAACAGTGATACATCAGAATACAAGGGGAGGAAGCAAAGTTTCGAGAAGCTACCCAGGCTTTCAAGTATTTTAACCATTCTATGAAGTCATCTGACATAGCCTAAACTTTAGTATACGCCGAGCAAACGACAACGGCGCCTGCCTACCATCGCACAACAAGATGCAGTTTTGTAGCTAGTCTCCACTACATAAAAATATTACCAGCTTCGCAACTAAAAGCATTGGCACGCTGGTATTAAATATGGTCGGATAACAACAATATACAGAGGACCAATAATTGGCAAGACATGCACAATTTCGTTTTTCAGAGGAAGTAAGAGCACCCAACACTAAATGATGCTACTGAATTAGTTTGCCTAAAATGGCCGAAGGGATCAATCATACACCTAACACCATTCTGTAGTTTATACCAAATATTATGATGATTGATGAACTACTAATAAGAATGAACAGAGCATCACAGATGCAGCAATGCAAATCCATTCCACAGAAATCGATTATGATGGTGTTGTTAGAACCTGACCTTGTACAGTGATGTTCTTTAAGCAAATTTGTAAGTCTAATTTGCACTTTAGTAGACTGGGGCTTGCTGCAATTGTATAAGCACAAGCACCGGTAGTATGTCCAGTTATCTACCGTGCTGCTACTTGACAAGCAGCAGGATAGTGGAGGCATGGCTTAGATCAGCACTAGTGTAGCTGATAGTGTGTATGGTCGGTGCACTGTAGAAGCACGACCTGGGTGTACTGCTGGTCGGACAGCAGATGTAAAAGAGAGGTTGCAGCGTGTAGCAACACAACTCTGAATATTCAGTAAAAGAGGAAGGCTCCCAAAGCCAAAGTGGGCTGGACCAAATCCTACCGTGTGTGCTCTGTTTTCCTCTGTTTTTTCCCTGTCTCGCGTTGTCGCCGCCGACGAGTGTGTTGAGCTAGCTGCGTGTGTGTGTCCACCGGAAAAGTGAGACGAGAGTAGCAGCTCGGGTCCTTACAGGTGTATTGATGCAAGCTACAAATTTTCAACTTCAAAGCACATGGCAAAAACAAAACAGAAAAGAGATTAACACGATGCACGCTGCAAAACTTCGTAACCTCAAGAAGAGCACTGTACATACAGATCATCTAAAGGGCAGAAGCCAAACCTTCTAATCATCCTTGAGCGTACGGAAAGTGGGAGGCCAGATCATCATAAAAGGATATATTTCATCCAACGATGGTCCTCTCATGCACTTTACGCAATGACCTGCACTTGGTATCCAGATGGAGTGTGCATCGACCCATTTTCAAGAACACAAGCTTAGCATCGTCTCCCACCTGGCCTATCAGCACATCAGCAGTATGCTCAGAATCAACCGTGCAATCTGACATCCTCAAATTAGCAAACATCTCACGGAAACATATGGTGTCCACGAGCAACCAGATGTCCCCTTTGCGGAGCCAGATGCGAAGTTCATGTTCCACTTGGATGAGGTATACTCCGGAAGCATGCATCACCGGCCCGTGACAACATAACGTCTGAAGGGACATACTCCAGTCCTTGTGGGGGCTGAATTGTGGAGATATTTGAGGTGGCTAAATCCAAGACGATAATGTCTCTCGTGGTGGTCGTCATATAGATTTTATTCTCGACCAACACAGCTTGTAGTCGCGACCAAGAGAGAGGAAGTTCCATTGAGACTTGACATATGCATACGAGGGCGGCGCGGACGAGGGTAACCTAGGGATGTAAATGGTTAGGTATGTGGCGCCATATAATCCCACATAAATGCCTTCCTAGTTTACTTTTCCAGGAAACAAAAAAAAGTTTTGATCTGATGACCGAGATAAATGGAACTATATGGCGCCACATACCTAACCATTTACATCCCTAGGGTAACCACTCTGGTGTCGTCCTCGGCACCGCCGAGGCTGTAGCTCGCAACTCTTCGGACAACAGCAGACAACTCTGTGGGCTGTGGCAGTATCCATTGCGGTAGTAGCCGAGGAGGCAGGGTGGGTGGAGCTTGCGGAAACGGCGGTCGGAGGAATAGTGGTACCAGCGCTTGCAGACGAGGGTGGTGGGGAATGCAACGCGGAGAAGTATCTCGGCGGCTGACACACCTTCCATGTTGAGCTGACGCCTGCAGGTTTGGGCGACAGTGTAGAAAAGTGGGATAGTGCTGTCGATCGAATTCAGGAGCAGGTTTGTTAAACAATTCGCATTAAGCAATGACTAGTGATTAGTAAACAATTCGCACATTAAGCAGTGAACAAGGAAAATCGATTGAATTCAGGAAACCAAACAATGGCTAGTGATTAGTGAATCTGATGTGGGTGTGAAATAATACTCCTCCTCCGATACTGCGAGGAAAGGATTCGCAATCCAGGCCAGTAGATCGATGTTGGGGAGATACAAAAATCCATGGGACT
The DNA here is from genome assembly GCA_947311845.1 of Poa pratensis. NCBI lineage: Eukaryota > Viridiplantae > Streptophyta > Magnoliopsida > Poales > Poaceae > Poa > Poa pratensis. Next base: position 4,106,948 of record CAMZMU010000034.1, on the reverse strand, counting down.
CGGCGGCAAACCCTTGCTGCGAAGGATGATTACCTCAGCCCAAATCGAGACAGCGGGAAGGCCAAATCGATCCCGGTGGCGCGGCGGCGTCCGTGGGGTAGTCGGCCGATTGGGGGCGGGGAATCCACGGTGAGGGCACTGGGGAATGGGGAGAGACGACCAGATGGTCAATTTTGACACGGTGCGAGGAGTTGTAGGGCATCTTCTAAACCCAATTTAGAGGTTAAATTATCAACTTTGGCAAGAGCAAAAATCCGGCGGAAACTAACAGCTTAGATTGATCTAATCAAACATCAAGCGTGGCAATAAAATCCGGCGGGAACTACTCTGTCGAACGAATCGTCCGCCAAATACGTGTTCCGTAGAAACGTAATCTGCTCCTCTCCTCACACACCCGCACGGCCGCAAGGTCCGCACTCCCCCGCGATTTCCTCCTAGAGTAAGGTCGCTGCCGCCAGCCGACGACGTCCCCAACTCTCCTCTCCAGCTCCTCCTTCCACGTCTCTGCATCCATCAACTCCCCGTCACGCGACGCCTAGATCAGGCAAGGACGAGGAACTCGACCGCTGCGGACGCGCCGGCAGCCGACGCCGTTCTGCTGCGGGAGCCGGGAGAGCGGGGCGCAGCACATCTGCGCATCACGGGAGCCGACGAGGTGGCCGCCCGCCGGCGAGAGCGGCTTGTCGAGGCGGCTCACGGCTGCGCCACTCGAGCCCCCGCGCGGCCTCCTCAGCTCCTCTGCCCGGACTGAGTAGAACACAGACACAGACGGCGGCGACCACCTTCCTCTACCCGACATCGCCTCAGCCAGCTGCAGAAACCTAGCACCGCCGCCGATTCGTCTTGGTTCGTCTAGCACTTTGGTTTCACTAATATGCTTCTTATGAGGATACATCTTGCTGGCGAGGATCGAAGCAGGAACCGGCGCGGCGCCGTCCACAAGACTTGGTTCTAGGTGCTGCGCGCTGACGCGCTTGGCGTTCACGGTCAGTCCACATCCGCCGCTTCTCTCCCTCAGGCCATAGGTGAGGTTCTGATTCATTCATCGAACGGGCGAAAAACCATCATACAATTTTTTGTTTGGGTTTTAGTTCGTTAAACATCTAACGGTTTTGATTAGATCAACTGAAACTCTGATAAATGCGCACAAGGTGTTCGCTGTGTTGCCTCCACAAGGCTGTAGTACATCGAATTTAGATGTTTAGGATGCATTTCGTCTCAATTTCCACTTCGTTCACACACATGTATGATGTATCTATGAAATACTCATCTAAAAACGAGGAAAAATAATTAAACCCTCTTTCCTATATGTAGCCTCTTGTCGCTTTCATGATAGCTTCTCATGTTACAGCAGAGATTTTATCAACAAATGACGGGTTAAATTGATGAAATAAGAATGTGGGTTTGTACCCCATTTCCTGTCTCATGTTAGAGAGGAGTATAAAGAAAATATGAATATCTGACATTGTTTTGTTGTGTTGCAACAGATCATCATCATGCACGACCAATGGAGCTGCTACAAAGTACAAGAAGAAGGCCAGGTAAAGAGGGCAAGATCACAGCAACTATTTTCAATGAGAAAATGCTCAGTCCTGCAGAGAAACCATGAAGCAGACGTATACATGCCTTCAGTGTACGCCACCACCAACAACTCACTCGCATCAGTCCATGATCCCAGCGAAGACGAACTATCTTTCGCATATGAAGTATTAGAATTTCCTCTTCAGTCAGCTTTGCTAGATGGGATTCATTGTGAGACAGGTATATATATTTAACTTCGGAGACGATCATATATGCTTTTCTGGGTTTTCTGGCTTTGGTTGTGCATAAACAATAAACTAATTACTACATGTGTTTATGTATAAAAGAATCAGTACATGTCTGTTAATATACTGAGTTTGCATGATAATTTGCCTTGACAATAAGCTGATTACACCAATCTATGTTAATAATTGAATGGTTTGCTTATATTATATTGCACAGTCAGTGCTCATTCTGTAGGGTCTTCCTTGATATTCAGTTGTTTTGTTCGTGATAGTTGGTTGCTAGAGATCAGCAATGACAGAACTGTCCAGCTTGTAGGAAATACTTAGGCAATTACTATTAGGAAAATTGCATATTTATGTTTGGTGGAGTACAAACAGCAGTTTGAGCTGATTGGCTAAGTGTTGACAAATCAAATCTTAAATGCAACTAGAACTCCTTTACAATCTGTTTAATACTGATGCTCCTGGTTCTTCTAATCAGTACTTGAATTCATGAATGATTAGTGCAGGATAGTGATGACTGGTAACATTTTTTTTGGCAGTTGTCATCCTGGCCTTCATGATTGCTAGAACTGGTGGGTGCGCCGAAGGCAAGCAGCAAGTGAATATTTTACTTTTTTCCACATTTGGAGGCTTTAGTATGGCCACTTAAGACTGACAGATCACATGTTTTTTTTTGCTTATTTTGCTCTAAGATTCCATGTCCATTTCTGTCGATCAGAATGCCAGTAGTGCTGCTGAACCTGAAGCTGCTTCAACAACTGTTTAGCTGAACAAAGGAGTAAAACACATAATGTGTCTCCTTTATGTTGCAGGTATGAACTTGATCATTTACACATCATATCAGGTTAGAGTAAGTGAATCGATGCCCTTCTTTGTAGATGTATCAAGGATTCTATTTATAAGAACATTGCGTGATTAGCTATTGAAGCATGTCCAGTTTATGTGATTCGAAATTCACATTTATCTTAATGTCTTATATGCAATTCAATTCAGAATTCTGATGCAAGTCTTTACATGCCGATGTATGAATTTTTTATGGGGGTTTGATTTTCTCTATTTCAAATTCAAAACACTGTTCATGTATGCATATTAAGTCCATATAAATATCCTTGATGACGTAGCCAACCTGAATGTCGTTACTGCTCCCCAAATATCCATGTCCATTTTGTGTACAAGTGCAGTTGTAATACGGTCTTTACAAAAAGTAGCTTTAAAACCAAATAAGTCGCTCATGTTGCTTCCTGCCAATGTGAAGCCCATATAATGCATTGGTGCAGTAGCCCAACATTTGGTCTGTTATGCATTTGCTTACCATTTTCGGGTCTGTCGATCTATTTCCACCATCTCTTGCACTACTGGGATATGTTTCAGCAGTGTACCAGCTTTACTGTTTGGCACTACAACTAAGGACTCTCAGACATAACATACTGAAACAAAAAACTGTGTATGTGCTTGTGCTCCTTCGATTTAGCGCCTGACATACATACACATTTCAATCACACAGGGCCACCCTTCAGAGGAGCCGGTGGCGAGCGGCAAGCCGCGCCCTAACTGTTTGTGCTTATGTCATGATTTATAAAACGCAAATAATCATATCTTGTGTAAATTATGTTGTATCTTGGTGCTTAGACTATGTATACACGCGGTAATTGTCTTAGCTCTAGATGCTATACTACTATATTTTTTTTATCATGGCGATATCATTGTTTCATATGATAGCCCGCTGACAGGGTGTTGGACGACTACCGGTTCCCTTTTATGAACCGGGGGGTGCGGCGCACCCCCTGATCTAGTTAAGATTATGCATCACATATATATGTGCATAGAAAATTTGCATTGTGAATTTTAGGTGGCCAAATCACAAGGATGTAATAAGTTTTATCGTGTATATCTATAGATGAATAGGAAGATCTAGACGTTCCAAGAGACTACGACAAGTACACAACAATAAGACACTCAAAACAGAACACTATGCCACATGTCCTCAAAGCGGATGCATATTTGTTCGATGGAGGTAAAAAAGAGAATAACATGTTCATATGATTTTTGTTCATATAAGTTATTCATGTTTCTCATTTAGTGACTATATTGATCCCAATATAGGCTGGTAGTAGAGTAATTCTCAATACTCAAATATATCGAAACAAATGACGTGTGGCATATGCTATTTTTATTAGTAGTAGCACCCCAACAACAACATTGGTGGTGTTGACTTAGATAGCGTATTTACGCATATGAGTGTGGATGATGCTACCGAGCAAGACGAGGAGTTAGTAAGGGAATGGAAAAACCGCAAAACAATTGGTGATGCATATGCCTCAGGAAAAACAATTGCTTGGCCTTCAGCTTTTGTATGATAATAGTGTTGTAATATTTATAAAATAGTGGTTACTAATTTTGTTACTATAGTTAGGAAAATGTGTTACTCGGGCCTATTGACAATCTTCTGTGACTGTGTTACAATGTTGAGAAAAATGTGTTACTAACTGTGGCAGTAGAAAAAAATGTCACTATCCGTGTTGCTACATGTACAAAACTGTTTTACTAGAGCCTATGGCAACGCATATGACATGTGTTGCTATGGAGTAATTCTAACACATTTTATTATATATATATATATGGTCAACTATTATGTGCTACAATAAACCCAGTCGTTGTAACATATGCTACAAAAATACATAAAAATTGTGTTACTACAGACCTTAGTAACACTTTTTTGAGCTGCAGTAGCATATCTACGTGTTACCAAATCATGGTCCTGGTGAAGTGGGACAGAAGAGCACCACCATTCTTCTTAGGAGGTGTTTTCCATTTTATGCACAACACTGCAATGCCAACAACAAGCATAGACGTGCCAACCCAAATGGCCCTTCGTTTGAAGTGCTGCTTGCATTCTTTTTCCTCATTCTGATGCACCTCCTTTAACTCCCGAATCAACATATGGTTTTCAGCTACAACACTCTCCCGTTTGCACTCCGTAGCTTTTTCCTCTGAATTATTCTTCTCCTGTATCATCGTTGATAGGGCCTCCTTCGACTCCCGAAGTCGATCATTCAGCTTCTGGTTTTCAGCTACAACACTCTCCCATTTCTTTTTCCACTCCGTAGCTTTTTCCTCAGAATTCTTCTTCTCTTGTATCATCCTTGATAGGGCCTCCTTCGACTCCCGAAGTCGATCATTCAACATCTGGTTTTCAGCTACAACACTCTCCCATTTATTTTTCCACTCCGTAGCTTTTTCCTCAGAATTCTTCTTCTCCTGTATCATCCTTGATAGGGCCTCCTTCGACTCCCGAAGTCGATCATTCAACATCTGGTTTTCAACTACAAAACTCTCCCATTTCTTTTTCCACTCTGCAGCTTTTTCCTCATAATTCTTTTTCTCCTTTATCATCCTTGATAGGGCTTCACAACTCCCATTATCCATCTACAAATTGCCAGCATTCACATAAAGACATTACTCCGATTGATAAAAACATAAAGACATTAGGTCTAGGATTTGTTTTTGGTACATATGTTCATCAACAACAATGAGAGCTAGAGTGCATCTGCCTGCAACCTGTTCCAGATCGAACCATAGTGCCCATATATAACTCATCTCACATAGTTCAAGCATTGTTGGCTCGATTTAATTAGCTGCATCAATAAGCAAGTATACCTGAATGCCATCTTGTTTTTTTGCATTGCGCGGGTGATCTCTCTTCCATTCCCATGGCTTCTTAGGATTATTGGACATCCAAAGCCCTCGGCGTGCATCTCTCGCTTCCCTCTCCCACTGCATATGCAGTTAGTCAGATTGTAAGCAGAATTAAAATACAAACTATACAATTACAATTTAACACTGGACACATGTGGCATTAGATAGACTGTAAGAATGGCAATGGAAGTGTTATATTACACTTGTTTTAATTAAAATACAAGTTGGAACGTGAAGGGAGAAATTTCTTACTTGCTCAAATTCACAACGTTTGTCATAAATTTTGCAATACCATGCGAAGCCCCTCTTCAGCATTTCCTCCTACAGAATGTATACACCAACCATTATCAATCTTATCAGAACCATGCAAAATGCAATCAAAAGAAACAGAACGTTAGTATTTTCTGTTTCACCTGGATAAACATGGCACCACAGTAGATATCACCAATGTATCGCTCGTGCTGGTCCTGCTCATACACATAAATCATGACACGTTTCCCCTCTATGAGATTCACCAGCTCATTCCTAGCCTCCTTCCCATACTCCATTTCCAGCTCCGGTGCATCAATTCCCCTGTTGATTCACAGAATCTTATGTATGCACAATCTTCTCACAATCTACAATATAATAAAAATTGACGATATAAGGCGCCCTAAACAAACTTGGAAGAAAGACAAAATGTACTATGAAGTATCCCCCAAAATAAAAATGTTTAGTCATCCATCCGGTGGACACAAAATAGGATTGAACTACAACCATTATATATTGTATCTACATTGAAAAGATAAGAAGGAATAGAAAATTTTATCACTAAGATATATACTCCCAAATCAAATACAATTCTATTGTAGAAAATGTTTGAAACATAATATATGTATTAGAATTACTTTAGTCTTCAAAATGTTAACTGAGTCAACCAGTGTTGTGTCTTGCTCGCTGATTTTTTTGCGGGGGATGATGTGCTACGATGCTGTGCTTGGTCGTGGGGATAACCCTAGCCGCCACACCATTTCTGCGCGCGTTTTCTCCCCCTGCCGCCGCCGCACTCCCGCCTCTACTCCTCCCCATCGCAACTTGCGAGGCCGTGTGCTGATCTCGACGCCGTGCACTGATCTCGCTTTGGCTCCTGCAAGTCGCCAGTTCCTCCTCTCTGGCGCTTAGCACGTCGCCGCTCTTGCTCTTCGGTGAACAGCAGGAGGAGCTCATGCCATTCCTTTGCTCCGCCTCTCTCTCCTCTCGGTGCTCAAAGGGAGGAGTGCAGGTCGCTCAACAGGAGCAGCAACGGGAACAACGTGGGTTGTCGCCGCGGCTGAGATCACATGGAACGCAGGTGCCCAAGATCTTCTCTTCCTCATGATTCGCTTCCTCTCTCTCTCTCTCGATTTAATGCCAAAAAATCCTGCTTGTTTGGGCAGATTCTGTTTATCTATGCCTACAAGGTGATTGACAAAATTCCAAGCAGGTTGTTCTCATATTTTGTTTCATACCCTTTTCATCTTTTGGTTGAGCAGAGATAAAGAACAAAACTGAGTTGTTTGTCAACGAACTTAAGCAATAGTTAGCAATTCTATTGACCCTATTATCTGTCAAGGCTGTAATTGTATCCATCACGGTTAGGAACTGTAGGCGGGGCATTCGCAAAAAAAAAAAGGAACTGTAGGCGGGGTATAGATGGGTAATTAACATGTGTTCTCGATCTTGATTCCTGTATACTGGTTTCTATCTATATTGTGCTTGTCTTTCTTCGATGGAATATGTTTCCTTATTATTGGAATTAAAAAAGGTATTGATTAGTGTATTCGATGTTTTCTCTCTGATTGCTTTCCCATACCATTGTTCTTCTGTTGACATTTCAAAGGTTCCCTATAAATAAGTTAACAGCTTAGAATGGTATGTGTTGGTTCTCATTAAATTGCTTTGTAATTAAGGTACTCCCTTTATTTTATTTTTGTACCAATATTATATAGCAGATAAAGTGTTCATGCATGCAATTGGGTTTTCTGAGTTAAATGTACCGATTAGTCTCTAACCGCTCCTGAATAAGTAGTAAGTTCCTAGAGAATTTGGCTTTTTTGTGTGCCAATGATTTGTGAGAATTGCAAAAGTAACACCACTATTCATTTTTCATTTGACGTGTGGACTAAACTGAGGGAGATAATCGTAGAAAGACAAACCGGCTGTTTATGATTGCTGCTGCATATGCCAAATTTCTTTCCTCTTACTAGGTGCTAGCCAACAATTATACAAGAGTTCTTCTATTTCAGACTATGTGACTTGCTTCCATTTCCTTTATATGCGCTGTTTATCTGCTTCCTTGAGCTACAATTTGTACAGGGTCAGTACTTCATCCATGTTGAGGTGAGAAAATTTGTCCCATGTTTCTTGCTATATCATATCAAGGAAAATTCACGAGTATTTGCAGCTGTATACGCCCCATGATTTTCTTCTCATGTTAGTTTACAAATAGACTATGTTTATCTCTTTTGGTGTTCACGCGAGTCCGTATAGCAATTTGTGTTCAGTCTTAGTGGAATGATTAGTTGTTAGTACGTCCTCCTTGCATTCTATGGAGGATTTTCAGTATGGTTGTTGGTCTTCTTTAGTCTTAGTTTGCTGTTCTTTCCCTGGTATGGTCTCCAGTGTTTCTTCTCTTGCTACACCAGGTTAGTAAACGGGTGGTTAATATTAGGTTGTTTATTTCTTTATTCGCGTTATAACTGAGTGGAGGAGATTGTTAGCTGAAAATAACTAACACAACACCATTTTTTCATGGTCATCGCTACAACTGTCGGCTGAACTAGATTTGTTTATAGTTTGGTATTGAGAATTTTGCTGCTACGTTCCTTTTGTAACCACCTTTTATTTTCTTTATAGTGAGCCTATGCTGCCTGCCCCTTGTGTTCTTTGTCTCTTCGGCATACATTTTTGTCAATCTAGGCGATTTTGGTTTTGGATGGTATGAGTTTTTCGAGATTGTATTGCCTGTATACCTCTGCCGGTGATTAGATTTTGTAGATAGTACCTGTTTGTGTCATTAGAGATTGAAACATTTCTTTATTTCCTTTCGTTGACTTATGTTTTCTTCTTCTCTGTGGCACTTATTTGGCATAGCCACATATATAATTGGGTTACAAAGTCAGCTCATGTTTCGTGCGTTTCTGGGGGGCGTTGCCACCGCAGGGCTCGCTGTGTTCTTCTTTTCGTCAGGTATTTGGCTTTCACCGGCTCATGCCTCCGTGTCTGCTCGTTCGTGTTGTCCTTATGAAGAGGTTGCGTTGCAAGTCGTCCTCTTTCTTTAGGGTATATATGGGTTCGCGATCCATGAATTCAGTTACGATTGAATGGTAGCTTATAGGGAGCTCGCGCGGTCTGCTGTTGTTCGCGCGGCCTCACTTTTCCGATCAGCTAGCCCCACGGCTCACGTAGTTGCTTCCAGTAGTGTCAGCGGTGCAAATGCAGTGGCCCAGTGGCAAATATTGTGTAACCAGTTGGTCTCTTTTGTGTGTAACATTTAGTTCTGTTCGTATATCTCTCTTTGTGATGCTTATTCTTTCAGGTCCTGGGTGTAAAAGAGGTTTGTATTGTTACTGAGTAAAATGATCAGTCAATATTCCTGCGCGGTTGCCTATTGGCTCTTTCCTTCTGTTGGTAAGTTGCCTATTTCAGGCCTGTTCAATAGATGTGTGGTCTTGGTGTATGCTTTGTTTGTTCCTCCTGCGCGTTGCCTACTGTGTCCTACGTGCCTTTTCTACCTTCGGTTTTTGTATGTTTTATTATCTACTGTTGTCGTCTCGTGGGCTGGTGCTTTATTTGTGCTGGTACAGGAGTTTGCTCTCTCTCTTATGGTTATGTCTTTGTGGCTTACCGCCTGAACCTTCTCATTTGTTCTAGCTTCAAAATGGTTATTGTTTTATTCCCATGCATCTATTTTATAGTTACCTGTGGATACCAAAACACATTTAAGGATCAACATGCATCAAGTACTGTTTAGTTGAACTGTTGCCTTAACGTGTATGATAGAGAAGTTTTCAGAACTTTACAACTCCCTAACTATATAAATGTTAACTGAATTTTGGCGCATCAAAGGGTATGACATGGTTAATTAAACACTTATATGGTTTTGGTGCTTATGTTCATGATCAGATTTATGTCTGGATTATACTAGATTCCTTTGATTAGTTTGATTTTTTTCATGTAGTGATGATGGCAATGTTAGCTGGGTGAGTAGAGCACCAGTGGCTTTTTAGACGTACAAGAACACATGGTTCAGATATTGGATGGAAACCGTGGTGCTTTTGCTGCAGATTCAGTTGACCATTTACAATAATATGCTTTGCTCCTGTTACATCGATGTAAAATATACACTTTCTTATTCCTGTTTTACAGATGTGCTGTTATGTGTGGACAACATGCATTAGTGTCTAGGCTTTAAAAATAATTGGCTACATGACTGTTAATTGCTATTTGCCAGATCAAAGGATATGATGTTATCTGAACGCTAATGCTTTCTTGCTACTTATGCACATGACCAAATTTATTTTTCGTTTTTATTTGTCTCCCTTTAATTAGATTGATTTCCCGTATGATTCTGTTGTTAATGTCATCTGAATAGGTAAAATACCAATGTTTCTTTAGATGCATCCATCTGTACTACAGGGCAATAGTGTTTTGCTACAGAAACAGCTAATCGTCAAAAGTATATGCTTTCCTTCTGTCATGTGGGTATGTCTTTCTTGCATGTCATGGCTGTGATCTGAATATGTTTTTTTTCTTCCCTCCCTCTCCGCCCTCTCCCCCGATTTGTTTCAATGCTCCTTTCGTCTTACCATCCTGTCATTTATTCAAGTGAAAATTTGTGCTTAGCTATTGGTCTTCTAAACTGTTATTAGACTGTCCCTGCATAATATTCTTTTGATCAGATTATGGCACACTGTGCTAGCTCAGGGCCTATTAGCACCTTAGTTTTCTCTGGTAATCAAGTTAATGCCCTGCATCCTGGTGCTATTGTTAACTCCTACATGTTAGTGATTGTTGAAGTATAGAATCAGTTTAGTTAGGATACGGATCGGTGCCTTGCGGGATACTTCACCGATCCGATTGTGTACAGCAAAGTGTTGTTGGTTTGGTTTAGTCATTTTTCGCTTATTCATTTTACTGGATTGATAAGGAAATATTACTATTTTGTCGTTGTGGATGTTAAACTGAAGTCCGGCATGTTTTCTCTATATCATGAATAATGTATTTTTAAATTAAACTTGGGTTAAGGTGTTCCTTGTGTTTTATTTCTTATTGGTTTAGATGCATGGCAACTGAACCATCTGAAGTTTAACCCATTTTAAATGAAAGAATGGTTTGTTGTGTTTCTCGGAAAAATCCACTAATACTTTTTTTTCGTAGGTTGAGTGCAACAAGGCATGATAGTTTTTGCAAGATGTATCCTATATGTTCAAAGTTTTTTATTTAAGGCTTGTGCCGTTTGCCAGAAAATAAAAGTTGAGATCAGATTGGAAATACCTCGAGCTTTAATTTCAAGTTTGATCTTATGTTTCATATACTCATTTGATTCCACTTGCAGCAGGAAGTGAAATATAACATAAAGAGCTTTGGTGTCTTCTACTTTTGCTTAAGAGGGTTTCCTATCATTGTTGTTCAGAGAAGGCTCTTTGTGGATGTCTCTCCCAACCAATTGCTAACATGGTATGAACACCCTGCGTCCCTTTAACTTAATTATATTTGTGTTATTTCCCCCTTCGTTTCGTTGTTATAATATATCATTCATAGTGATATGCCTTCATTATACATGTTCTAGCTAGCTATTCTTTGAATACATGGTTTTGCTTTTGGCACCGTCCTTCCGCGCACTACAAATTCCTTTCCTGACCTAGCCTTCTACTGAAAATAGTGTTTCAGGTTAGTCTGGCAACAAAAACTGTCTTAGTTGCTTGAATTGTACATCTTCAAAACCAAGCGGGGATCTTGACGTTGTTTCTCTTTATTCTAAGCATAATGCAGTCACTTTGACACAACGAGCCATATTTAATTAGACTTAGTCATCTTCCTTTGAGAATCAGCTAGAAGAGAAGGAACTGACGATGTAGCGAAGGAAATACCAAGCAGGAGATACCTAACAGGAGCTATAAAAAGTAGAATATTCTTGAGAATGTCAGGAAAAATGGGTGAAGGTCCTTGATACTACTAAATGGCTCCACAGTATCATTTTCACATGCTACTTTATTTAATATATGTGCATAGTAGGCCTCACAATTATCTCAAGGCTTACACAAAGTGTAAGTAATGTCCATCTGGTTTGAGTTGTACCAGGCCTCACAAGACGGCACCCTTCATCATATGTAAGTGTATCTAAGTGCAGGTTGTTATTGCAGAAGTTATCAGTGATTGTCATGTGTAACAAATATCCCTCTTTGCTCTACTACTCTTTGCTCTACTACCATATGGCTGCCAATTATTTGTATGGCCTTTGTCTCCACCTGTTGTGGCTATTCCTATTGTGTTCATTATGTTCGTTTACAGAATGCTCAACCTATCGAGTAGTCGATGCAGAAGGCGGGTGGTGGAAAAATTAAGCAACTTAGCAAGAACTTACCATCACGCTGAGCATCCCCTCCACCACCTTACTCCTGTAATATAGTCAGTTATGTACCTTGCTGCTACTATATATACATGTATGAATTGTAGGCTTCGTGGTTGTTTGTACATAGCTACGAGCTGGACCTATCTACCCTGAAAGATCTCGTGTATGTAGGAGCAATGCGCTTTGCTCTAAACCTAAATTGTCATTACTATGTGTAATGTATTTCTCTATCTTCTCTACATCTGCTTAGCAGGTGACTTATCAATCTAATGGCCTTTGTTTACGGAGCTTTCATTTTCATTGATTTGTATTGTAAGGCATGTTGTAGTAATGATGGTTCAACGATTACCAATGCGAAAGATGGGTGGTGCCGGCAATCGCGCCCCAAAATCTAGTTGTATATGTAGCCTACTCTACAAAAACGCCAATCGGAGACCCCTCATCTCAGACGGTTTAGGTGAACTCGCCGGTCATTAACATCTATCAGAGACGGCTACGCTAAAAGGGCCTCCTCAGGTCCGATGATCAACTATCTTGGACGATTCATTATTTAAACCGTCTGCGATAGTACTCTAGACGGTTCATTATGTGATAATTTATGCTGGTATGTAATGAATGCCTGAATTAAAGATAGTTCACTTGGTTCCCAGTTGTACATGTCTTTAATTGGTGTCATCGCATTCCCCTTCTCCTCAACCGATCGACTCCAACCTGCTCCTCTAGATCGAGCCGTGAAATCTGGGTGCCTAGAACAAGGCAAGTTCTGAATGTGGGGCAAAAATGATTGGTTCTAGGTCCATTCCGAGCTCACCCTGGGCTCGCCAAGAGGACTCGAGGAGGTGGTGGAAGGGTCTGGTGCCGACGTTCTCCCCTGAGCAGGTGGTGGCCATGTCCATGGTGATGCGTGACTAGGCCGAGCGATAGTGGCATCCATTGTAGCCTCGACAGGCTCGGCGACGGCTAGATGCAGAGCTCCAGCAGTACCACACGTCGATGACCTTGTCATGGAACCAAGGCCATCCTTCGTCGTTGGTGGCCAGTGGGTAGGCCCTTCCTTTCCATGGCATGGTTAGGCGACGAGATGCTGACAACAAGAAGGGAATGGATGATGATGACTCCATGTCCGCGACAGGGGAGGGGAGGGGGGAGGTCTGTCCAGGACGACCTGAGGTGATGCTTTGAATTCATTCCTTGGTAGATGCTTTGATGGCAAGTGTAGATGAACATATTTGTGTGATTGAATGTAAACTTCGAACATATTTCTGTGTTTCAATGCTAATTTCTGAAATTTGGCAACTGTATTTTTATTTCACTTGAAAAAACAAATCTCGGAGGTTCAAACTTAAAAACCGTATGTGATAATACAGTAGCGCGTGTGGTTCACCTTTTTAACTGTCTATGATAATCAATTATCGTAGCCGGTGCATACAGGGCACCACCTCTATTGCTTTTGTCACATACGGTTTGTCAGTTTGAACCGCCTCTGTTGAGTTTATCACAGACGGTCCATACACGGAACCAACTCTATTGCTTTTATCACAGACGGTTCATCAGTTTGAACAGCCTCGGTTGAGTTTATCACAGACGGTTGGAGAACCGTCAGAGATGTCTATTATTATCAAAGACCTTTGGATACACCCAGTAGCTAGAACCGACTGGGATGATATTTTTCAACTGTCTCCGATGACATTCTGTGTAGCAGTGCGATCGACCACGCATTGCATTATCCTTTAAAAAAATGTAAGTATTGCAATACATACCTCATTCTAATTCGGTATTTCCTTGCAAGAATCTCTCCGTTGTTTGAACCATTTACTACCCTGCAAGCTCACAGAAATGCTTAATGAGAAACGTGCTTCAAAGCTATTATAAAAAAATGAAAATCAATCATGTTAATTAGCTACGGGTCGATCGCTTGATGTGTGTGATGTAGTGTGTAGTATCTAGGCCCCCGTTTCAGTTTTGAAGATTGATGATAACCAGACTATGTTATTCAAGGAACAAGTCTTGTGGATGTTGTAAGTCCTGGATACTCACATTCAACAACTGTGAAGAGCAAAATGACCAGGACAAAGGTAAAATCCCAAGATCGATTAAGGACTTTTAAAATCTAGTCCGGCATGGGTGCGTGGTGAATGACCGGATTGATTTGAACTTTTTATTATTTTTAATCGCTTTCCAAACTATTACTACCAGACAGCCTAGGATTAAATTGTGCTGCGACAATCGGCGAGGACAGGCATTTAGCTCGTCGAGAAAAGCGAATGATTCGGTTTAATTGCATACTTGCTGTCTTGTTCGACATGAGCAGTGAAGCCATCGCCATCTCCGACACACCTTGCAGTAACCTGAAAATTAATTATCTGTTTGTCAACAATTGATTTGTGAAAAATCGAGTATATTGATCTGTCTGACCGGTAAAGTGTAGAGCTGAAACTGCACGCCTTCCGGTAGTGGCGATGGATGATGAGGATGGTAATTTCTCGGCTGAAGAAAAGAAGAAAAAGCACATACCATGCAAGCTAGGTTTTAGATAGATACTAGTAAGCAAGGAAGTTGACACATAGTAGGATAGGAGGAATAGACGATTGGTATATCATGTTGATCACCCGCAAGAACACCTACATACATATGCACGGGTGAATTCGAGTAGAAATTAATCTATCTAGCTGCATATGCTATGCTTCCTTAGGTAACGAATACAAGTGGCAGTTAAGTAACGAAGCAAAAGTCGTACCGTGGAAGCCTTCCCCCGGCGCCGGCTGCCGCCGGGCGTCTCATCGCCAGGGTGCCCGGGTATGTTCTTCTTCTTCTTCCTCATGTCTACTGGCTTGGATTTGCTTAGCTATGGCATATGCTTCCTTGTTGGTAATAGTGGAATTGAGGGAGCTGGGGCAGCGGAAATGATAGGGATGTTAATTAATAGTATTGTACGACTTTTGTAGCGACATGGAGAGTGCCAAGATTCGCTTAGTGAGTAAAAAGCCTTCAGGAGGAGCCTTGTTGGTAAGAGGAGAATTGAGGGAGCTGGGGCAGCGGAAGTGATAGGGATGTTAATTAATAGTATTGTACGACTTTTGTAGCGAGATGCAAAGTGCCAAGATTCGCTTAGTGAGTAAAAAGCCTTCAGGAGGAGCCTTTTGACAAGTCGCAACTCAAACTTAGCTTATTGATGAAGGAAAAGAAACCACGCATGGCTTGCTTACTAACCAAGGCACGGGGAAGTGAGCCAGCCACCATATGATTAGCCGACAGAAAGAGGAAAGAAAAAGCAGCCTCCTATGTCCTATTCCTTTACCCAGCCACCTCAATACATTTAACTAAAAAAAAAGCACCTCAATACATGGTGCAATCTTCCAATGAAAAAACACAAACACTTCACACGGCAGATAACCCATATTAGTAGCGATACTCCCTCCGTTCCTATGAATAAGGCGCACGCGCTTTTTCAAGATTTAACTTTGACCAAGAATTAGTCTAAAAATATAATGATTATTTGGTAGAAAATTGATATCACTAGAAAGTGTTTTTCAATACGAATCCAACGGTACCAATTTTGTGCAACATAATTGAGATATACTTGCTTAAATTTTTGGTCAAACGTAAATTTTGGAAAGTGTGTGCGCCTTATTTGTTGGAATTTGCACTTGGGCCATGGTCCAAAGCCCAACTAAAAATTCTGAAATTCTCCTATGGCCCATTCATGCATATGGTTGTGAGTGGGACTAAAGTTTAGTCTCACATTTCTAGTTTGGAGAGAGTTGCACCACCTTATAAGGTGAGCTCTTCTAACACTTGTATGAGCATGAGAAGAGGAGAGCCACCTCAATACATTTAACTAGAAAAAAAGGCACCTCAATACATGGTGCAATCTTCCAGCGAAAAAACACACACTTCACATAGCAGATAATCCATAGCAGCGATACATGAATAGCTGTACATCTTACATAGCTCATGAACCGATCAATTGGGTTTCGTGCAACAGCCTGGCCGAAAAGTGGTGGTTCTGTGAAACAAAGTCGGATTAGTAGTTCCGAGCAACGATGATCTCGACAGTGGTGGTTTTTGGCAATTTAGTCTTTTAGGAAAAATGTGCCATTGGTAATACGCTGGCACGTTACTGGAGGCCCATGTGGCCCAAGTTCAGTTGTGTGGTGGGATTAGTCCCACATGGAGAGTTTAGAGAGAGTTTGACCAGCATATATACCCTTGTGATCCAAACGTATCACTTCCGAGTTAACCTTTTACACGAAGCGAGGACGAAAGTGTAAGAGGGGTGCTATGTATACATGTGCCCGTCCCACAGGTGGGTTGGGCATTGAGCGAATTTGGGCCAGGGTGTTACAGGTGGTATCAAAGCAAACTTTGTCACTGCATGAGCTACGTGTGCATGTGGGCCCATGGCGGGCACACGACACGGGACGTGTACCGAGGGGCGATCCTTGACATCTGCCGACTAGCGGTATACTGCCGAGGCCGTCAGCCCTTGAAAGGGGGTGAGTGTAATGCCCCGGCGGCCCATGTGGCCCAAGTTCAGTTGTGTGGTGGGCCCTTGAAGGCGGGGTGAGTGGAATACCCCGGCCAGGTAGTGGAGGACCATGTGGCCCAAGTTCAGTTGTGTGGTGGGATTAGTCCCACATCGAGAGTTTAGAGAGAGTTTTACCAGCATATATACCCTTATGATCCAAACATAGAACCTCCGGGTTAACCCTTTTACACGAAGCGAGCATGAAAGTGTATGAGGGGTGCTATGTACTACGTGTGCCCGCCCCATAGGTGGGCTGGGCATTGAGCAAATTTGGGCGAGAGTGTTACATGTGATATCAGAGCGAACCCTATTGCTGCATGAGCTATGTGTGCATGTGGGCCCATGGAGGGTACACGGCACGCGACATTGGTGAGTGCATTTTGCATCATGTTTTATTAAGTGTTTTTGTACCGTAGACGTAGGGCTTTTAGCATTTTACCGCGCTCGCACACCCGTTTTTGGTTGACTTCACTAGGATCACTAAAATCAAGTGTATGGATGCATTCTACGGAAACTCCCCATTTTTGGTGGAAAATATGTTGATTGGAAGCCATAAACATCTTCCATACGAAGAGACAAGCATCTGAGAAAAAAAAACCTCGCACCGAATTGAAAGAAAACTTGCCGGTGCATGGTGCAACCGCAAGCGATCGTACCGGCGGTTGTACCATGCGCCGCCGCCTTCATCTCGTCAAGTATTTTTACCACGTGCAAATGGATCTGAGAGAAGACGAACAGAGAAGCCACACCATTCGAAACAGGTCCAAAAACCTCACCATCAGAAGGGATCCGGAGGGAGAATCAGCAGAAGTGCATCCACCCTGCCATAGCTTCGGTCTCGAAGGCCACAACATCGATCTCCATCATCATCACCGTCTACGCCCTCGTCATCAACTCCTCCATCCATCTCATTGTAATCCAAAACCCTATTGTGGATTCGTACGTGTATTATTTTAATCATTCATCCGCAATTCATATGAGTATTTTGATGATGCCTTGTGCCCCCATGTCCGAGTAGTTTCCCTAGTTCTCGGGGACATGGAGGAACCCTAGTATTTACATGAATTGAATGTAAGGATGTATTTTATCTATGTGGTATGGATGTGGTAATGTTATTCATGATATTGTGCGAACGTCGACTGCATAATATTTTGCGTTTCGATGCATTGATAGAAAAGAAGGTTTATGTACAAGTCCAAGACTGGACCAAAACCACACCATACAACTCAACCCAAACAAGCTAGTCTATGGAAGCAACTGGCAAAGGCATGTGGCCTCCGCGTTCGCCCACGATCGTGTCACGGCCTTAATCGTGTTAAACAAGGAGGCCACGGAGGGCCGAGCGTTGTCAAAAACGGCCATGTTGCGATGATTTCAGATCCACCAGGCCATGAGCATGATAACCGACGAAGTGCCCTTGCGCAGCGGTCGGGGGGTGAACGTAGTGCCATCGTCCACCAGTCCGCGAAGTCGTCCATGCAGCAGTTCAGAAACTTCTTCGATCCAACAAAGTTTTTTGTAGATAAGTTCCCTAAGTAGTATTGGAATTTAGATTCGCAAACAAAAAAAGTAGTAGAATTTAAGAAGTAGACTGTCACAGTCTAGAAATATATAAATCTCCACTAATATAAAAAGACAGAGTCTGTCAGATCCGGAGGATCTGAACCGTCCATCAGGCCCGATCCAATGTCTCAGATTTGTTTAATGATGTATGATGTGCACCGCACGGAAAAAAAAAGGAGACGAAGCCATAGCCCTCCACCGATGCTCTGCACAACCGCCGCCCATCCATGCGCCACTCCTGCACAACCGCCGCCCGACCACCCACGCGCCGCTGCGGCCCTCACCGCCCGCCCACGCGGCGCCGCCGCTGCGGCCTTCCGCCACCCGCCCACCCACTCGCCGTTGCGGCCCTCCGCCGCCCGCCCACCCACGTGCCTCCTCCGCAGTGCCGCCCCAGGTGGAGGCAGAAGAATCGGAGAGGCACATCGCGCCGCCGCATCTGGAGTATGCAGAGGGACTTCGGCACGCTCCATCGCCGACGCCGGCGACCTCCATCCGCAGGTCGCGACCGCCTGCTGCCGCGCTTGCTTGCCGGACGAAGACACAGGGCCACCCGGCGCCAGCGCCCTCCATCCGCAGGTCGCGACCGCCTGCTGCCGCGCCTGCACGCCGGCCAAAGACACAGGGCCACCCGCTGTGCCACCGATCCGCCATGACGTGACCCCATCGGCACGCTTCCTCCGCCCGCCCTGCATGCTGCGGCCTCCGCGACGCCCCTCCACCTGCGACCTTGCGCCGCCATGCCAACTCCCTCCTCCTCGAGCTTTCTCCGTGCAGATCCTCCGAGCTCGTCCACCAGTGGCACGCGTCTGGACAGTGCCGCCGCCACCCCTCCTCAGTGTCCTTTGTGGTCCGTCCGCAGTGACGTCCACTGCCGTCCCCTTCATCTTCCTAATCGGCTAATCCGAACATCATGGACTGAGCAAGGTCAGCCAATTTTCTTTTTTTTTGCGATACACAGTACAACGCAGACGCTCACATACACGCACGTACACTCACCCCTATGAACGCACACACGCACACCCTACCCCTATGAGCACCTCCGAGAGACTGAGCCGGCGGATTGGGTCTTGAGATTGACGAAGTCACCACGGGCGCCTCGCTGTCGACGGGAACGTCGCCTCCCACTGAAGAATATTCCGCCTAAACGAGAAACACCAGCGTCAAACCTGGGGTTTGAACTCTGGTGGGCTGGGGGTACAACCACCCTCCTAACCATCTTGCCACAGGCAAGTTCTCTCAGTCTGTCCATGATTAGCCTGCTCAAGTGCGTATTCTTAGATTGTGTATAGATGGGATCATTTTCATGGATTCTTGGTCAACGCGGCAGCTCCTCCAGGCCTGCGCGGGACTCGGCTGACCCGCTGTTCAGTAACCAGTTTGCAGATCCTCCGTTCGCCGTCGCCACCGGTGGCACGCGTGTAGAGTCTAGACAATACCGATGCCACCCTACTCAGCGTCTGTGTGATCCGTCCGGGGTGAATCTACCCCCGTCCCATCTTGCTAATCTGAATCACATGGACAGATCAGTCTCAGGTAATTTTCTAATCGGTTTCTGTTATTAATTTGTCGCTGAAGTGCCTAATCTTAGATCTTAGACTGTACAGATGGGTGCCATTTTGATGTATTCATGGTCAAATATTTTTCGAGTTGATACCTGCTCAGCTGTGAGTGCTCTTGGATTCAGATGGAGGGGACCAGATTCACAGGTGCACTCTCGAAAGGGATAATTTGTGCAAGTCCAAGAGCGACCAGCACACTCTTCCTGGGTGGCTAACACTAGCTATATGTTTTGTATCTCGATTCTTGTTCTGAAAAAACTTTATTTGAACTATTGAATTTGTTTAACTACTGAATGTGGAAGGCATGCATGGAAAATTAATTGATTAAATGGCCAAAGAAGAAGCTATGTTTGACCACAGGTTTTCTTCTCTTAAATAAGAACGCTCGGTAGGAAGTAGTCGAGTGAATGATTTTTATGTAATTGATCTATTCTGTAGGAGGCACTTGATTTCTGTAGGGTATGTATTTCCTTTTCTTTATTTTTGCTATAAAGCGGAACCAATCTAGGTTTTTTGCTATTAGAATGGCTTTGAACAAGTATATCCCCATTCACAATTAGTAGTATCTAACGCTTAAAAAGGTAACATGAATCATATTATTGATCTTTTATTGGTGTGAAACAAGCGCGTTCCATAATTGTCTGCAGGGCGGCCGCTCTTTTCTGATGTGTGATCATTTTCTTTTGTCTCATATTGGTACGGATGCTGCCGCCTCCTACTTTAAACTTTTGTTATTGTAATGTTCTATATTCTTTTCAAGATATTTCTATTTGGATAACACGTTGGGTGTATTATTGGTTTGCCAAAAACAGGTAATATTGTTTCATTCGGTGCCGCAGCCCAATATCTCATGCTACTGAACTTGGAGAAAAAAATGCATCAATTTTCCCTTTAGGAAAAGGGATTGTCAAGGTTGATCTCGAAACACATGTATTATCAAAGGCTTATTTCTACCAAGAGGTATATGAGGCCTGGTAAGCAGCTTGTTGATTACCCACTTTTATAAGCACTTAATTTTGTAGCACTTGCTCAGTTTACAACTTATGATTTCCATTCTGGGTATCAGAATAGTACAAATACCATTGAGTGCGTTTATTTGCTTACTCATTTCTATTGCCGTGTATGCTAATTTGACAATGACAGATTTCTATGGCAGCAATCAGAGATGTCTAACTTATACCGTGTTATGTAATTGTGAAACTTATTTGCTTACTCATTTCACTGGAAGATAATTGCATGTTTCCTTTTAAAATTAAATTAATATTTTCCTATGATGACTATACTGCAGAGGACGATGAGTACGAGGGGTGGGTCTGGTAATTCCCATCGATGGCCAATGCTCCATGTTGATTTCTTATTTTGATTTTATACCGGACGATTGGCTGGCAATGTTTTTTGTCTGCAGTTACATTCAGTGTATTATACGGCTAGCATCTTTATTGAACAAAGTACTTGATAGCATTGTTTGCAATTTGACTTCCACCGCAATCATACTTCATGCTTGGCCTAATCTTTTAACATGATTGAGAGCTGCATTACCTGTAGTCAAATAGTTCTACATTTTGTTGATTCCAGTGAGAAGCATGTATGCAATATATTATTTATGAACAGATGAAACTTGCAAAACGAAAAGAATTTATATTTCATTACTTCAAATATTGTAAAGTATTTGTCTTTGAATTTTGTACAGCTTCATACCTATGCTAGAGATCTTTGATAAAGGATAGGCGAAAATGGTTTCTAGGCCCTTACATGTTGCTGCATACTGTTTGAATCCTTGAAGGTTGAAAATATGCTTGTGATTCAAAATTGAGCATGATGTTAAACTTGGCTTGTATGTGTATCTTAGCAGGTTGATGTCTCACAAATCTGAACGAGTGAATAAACACTTGAAACTTGAAGCATTTAAGGGAAATTTTTAATTGTAACCTGTAGCATGAACTAGATGAAAGAAAGTCCAGGTAACTTCTCTCATCCAACCTGATGGAAGAACTTTTCTCTTCTCTAATTGGATTCAGATAAATTTTATTAGCCAACTGGTAGGAATTTGGTAATTGTAATTGACCTCTCTATAACCACTCTGATTTTATATAAGATGATCACTATATTCCATTGAATTTTACTTATAGCTTTAGATGATTCCCTCTCCCGTAGATTCCGTTTTATAGGTGTTTTGTAACTTTTGTTTATTTTCTCTTATCCACTTATTGGGTCGTATTTTTTTCCTCTTTGCATCCCCATATTTGGCAAGAACGCTGCACATACCAGGCCTCGGTATGTTCCAATTTTTTCATTCATTTTGCTCTTTTAGTTTGCCCTAGCTTATAATACTTGTGGTTCAAGAGGAGTTGTAGGACATGATGATCGATGAGCTCCATGGTGAGAGTTAGCTACCTGGCTGAATGTTGCGTCCTGCATAAAATAAGCTGCAAATCTATAAAATAATACTTGGCTATATGTGACATGAGCTTACTAGCCACATACACCAGCTCAGTTTTGTTCACCTTTCTTCAATCTAGCTAAGTCATAACTATAATGAAGATATCATCAATTCTAATGAAGATTTGTTCCTAAACTTACTGTTTCAGCTAAATCTCCTCCATTTTGGGGAACTGGGGTTGCAAAATTTTTTACACCTTTAGAACGTGTTATAGAATATTAGTGGAATATGTGTATATGTCACTACCTTATAACTATTGTTTGCTTGGAGTCTTCAGCTATGCAGAAAAGGATAGGGATCTGCCATCGGTCATCGTCCTATGGCCACATGGGCCAGACTGATCACATCGGTCATCGTCCTACGGAAATCCTTACCTGAAGTTTTGTGTTACATCCTTGATCTCATCCATACCAAAAGCATGGCATTTTCTAGGGAGATGATTAATAGTATCCCGAGCGATGTTGTATGAATGCACCTACGCATCGCACATTTGTACTGGTGTATCGACAAGATGTGAGTTTCACAAATCAAGTTATGCTTTCAATTTAGTCGTTTTTGTGTTTGCGAATGTAATGTTATTCATCACGTGCATTGCACGGGCACGATTACTAGTGTAAAGAAGTGCACAAGACAAATCAAAACAGAGCAAAAGGACGACAGCCCTATTCGCTCCCTGTAGTGCTGTTGCTTAATTAATCGAAACAAAGATACAGGAAACCAAACCATCGAGGAAACTAAAGCGAATCGGCAAAGGAACAAGCGGTTGCCACCTGCTAGGATAAAGAAACGACTCCCTCTGTCGGTCTTCTTTGATAGTGTTTCTACTCCAGTTGCTACTGCAAAATCAATCTCTCTTTCCCCTCTCTATCCATGCCAAGATTCTACTAGCTCCAGTAGTATCTGCCATGGGAATGCCTTCTTTCTTCAGTTGGCTCGTTTGCAAGTACCCAAAAATCGTCTCCCCTGCCTACGACAATGATGACGACGACGACGAAGAAGAAAAAGAAGGCGATGACACTGCCAAAGAAGACAGTGACGCTGACAAAGAAGACGAACACGATGACAAAGAAGAAGATGGTGAGGAATCATCTGCGGTTGGTTGCAGCGAGGAGCGCATCATCTTCGACAACCTCTACCTTGACATGAATGATATCATCCATACTTGCTCCAGACCGAAAAACAGAGGGGTAATTAATAGGCATCTCCATCCATGGCAATCTGCTTAATTATTCTGGTGAGTCTTGAGCTTGGCCTTTCACTTGCATCTCTGCAGTTTTTGCGGCACATGTGTGATTGCATAGATGACTTGTTCCGGATCGTCAGGCCGAGGAGGCTTCTTTACTTGGCAGTTGGTACGTACATATATGGATCTTCTTCTCAATTTAGCAGCTTCCTCTTCCCATATATGGATCTGCTTGTAAATAGTACAGTTTTGCTAAAATTCCCAGTTGCCTGAAACTTTGCCACTTAATATTGCATGCTACTTAGCATAAAACTACAGCAAGAGTAGTGTGCAATATCAGCAACACAGAAACATGTAACTTCTACTTTTGGGATACCGCAATCCTGGCTTGGGAAGATCGATTTGCCGAGTAGAGCACAGCTCTTCAAGGCCACATCGTCCTCTTCTTTTCTTTTCTTTTCTTTTCGTGGAAATGCTGTTAAGGCATCTTCGCGTTTGTACAAGTTGTAAGAATATTGTAAACTTTTTGGCCTTCGCCATTAATGAAGTAACAAGGTAGAGGATCATCTAACCCCATAAAAAAGGTATGTAGGTTATATATGAAGCGAGGCACGGATGAGAATGATTGGATTACTGGATATTGATTAGAACTCTAGGCAACTTGTGAATAAACAATCCCTTCAGATCTTTAATTATTTGGTTCGGATCAAACCGCAGATGGCGTTGCCCCTCTCGCCAAAATGAACAAGCTGCGACAGGGATACTTCAAAGTTCAAAACTACCAAGGATGATACAGATTCGGTGAACTCTTAAGTGTATTTTCTATTCATTTTCCTGCATCTGTGGCACGATAAATGTCATAATTAACGAAAATTGCATCGATCATGTCTACCTCCTTGGATCTAACTGCCAGGAAGTTGAAGCGAAGCTCTTGACAGAGATATTCAAAGTTCAAGGGAAGGAGGTGCGACCACGAGAGACATACAGGTTTGAAGATCCTACTGTCATCATGCCAGGCACGAAATTCATGGAGAAAATATCAGGAGCATTGGAGTACTACATCCGCTGTCGGATCAGTACTGATCCCTGGTGGAAAGACATCGAGGTTTGGCTTTGTTTGTGGGTATTTTCCCCTCCAGTTTTCACCCCTCAACACTGAAACAGAAAACCACACTCTTTTTTTTTTTTGTGAACACTCCAGATACATTACCCAACTCAGAAACGCACCCAAAAAAATAGGAAAATACAAACAGGTCCCTGGGTACTCCACTTCTCTGCCACCACCGACGCGGACCGGAGACGCGCCGCCGTAGCTCCTCCGCCGCTCCCACCTGGAACCAGCGTCGACCTTGAAATCCGAGGAAGCTTCAACACGGACGGGAAGTTCCCGTGCCTACACGACGACGGGGAAGAAGAGCAGAACGCCACTGAGTCGAAGTCGTCTCCCTCACCGGAGAGGGAGGAAGATCTGGAGCTCCTCCTGGCACCACACCTCACGAAGCTCATGCCGCCGCCGGAGGAAGCCGCAACACGCCGACGAGCCGGAGGGCTGAACACCCCACAAGGAAAATCTCCACCGATCCAAAGATCGTGGACCTGCAAAACCACACGACCCAGAGGTCGGTGGGCCAAACACGCCGTCCACCTGCCGTCGCCGGCCAGGGAGAGGAAGGGCGGCGGACTTATTCTTCCTAGGCACCGACGAACTCCTCTCCAGATCGACGCCGCCGGAAGCTAAACCTACCCTATCTACACACCGAACGCCGGGGAACGGGATCCCGACCTCCTCACGCCGCCGGAGCGAGCGGAGGAGGCCGGGATCCACACCCACGCCGCCGGCGGTAGGGGATCTGAGCCGGTTCTCCCTTTTCGCCTCTGAGCGTACTGTAGAGGGGAGAAGGGTCGAGTCCTTGCCTTAGCTTCTGTTTGTTAACACGCGGTATGCACTTAATAAGAAGCAAACTGCTTCCGAAAAAAAAAGGAGTAAAGAAAACCACACTCTTAGTTGTTAATAGCGTCTAGATTATCCCTGAGCCCAGTCAAAGCCAGTTTAGTCCACGCGAAGGTGAGGCGAGCAAGCACCGAAGCACACGAGCAGAGTAAAGAAAGGAGGAGGGAGGGGAGAGGAGGAGGACCTGGATGGCGCTTCTGTTGAATAGGCGTGACAGCGGATCCAGGCAGTTTCTTTGGTGATGATGGTGCAGGAAAGGGAGGTTTGAATGGTGCAGTGTTTCAGCTTTGGCGTAGTAAGAAAGGATCAGAATTCTGTCTTGCTCAAGCATCTTAATCTGGTTTCGGCGGAGGCACTGCAGTGCATTTAACAAGCGGGTGTTTTGTTAATCGCCCTGCATTTAGCACGGCATGAGGGACGCGACCGTACCAGCACTAAAACACCAGTCCCGTCATAACACATTTTATGGTTGTGAGGTTGCTGATTTTGTCTAAAATTTGGTCATTGCTTGATGAGTTCACAATATGTCTGTTTCTGAAGGCAATATTGTCTGATGCAAATGTTCCTGGAGAAGGGGAGGACAAGATCATGTCTTTCATTCGTGCACAACGGAGCATGGAAAGCTATGATCCGAACACTCGTCATTGTATATATGGGCATGTATGAACTTTAACTGCACAATGCACTTGACTGTTCTCTCAGTATTCGAAGTTTTCCACAGTATCGAACTAGATATTTGAGATGTTCACTCATGTCCAGTTATATAGTTAACTCTGATGAATTATTGCAGGATGCAGATCTGATAATGCTCGCTTTGGCGTCTCACGAAGTTAATATTTCAATCTTGCGAAAGGTCTGTCGTTACTCCCTGCTTAATGCTACTTCAGGTTTCAGCGGGTGTCACTAGAATGGGCACAAGTCGCTTAACCAAACACAGTTATCCAACCCGCCAGCTGAGGAAATATTAGACCATCTCCTCATCCGATGTTGGGGCTCTCTGGCGACCGTGAGGGCGACGTCCCGGATGACGACGCCGCCCTCGCCGCTCGGGTGCACATCGCCGCCGATCGCCCGGGAGGACGGTTCTGGTCCCTGCTAGATGAGTCTGAGGAGGAGCCAGAGTCGCCGCCGTCCGCGGCATCGGGGGTCTCGTTGAGGCTTCTCTGTCGTACTCCATCGCCGCCGTCTTGCCATCTACAAGTTTCGTCACGACAGTCCAAGAGGATCGAGCGGCGGCAACAACAAAGGTTTAAGGATTTGCTCTCTCCTGTTCATCTTCGTTGTGCAGGTCCGACGACTCTTCACCGACGTCTGCGGAGCGCGCTCAGTCTACCGGTCTTGTCGCCGTCGTGCTTCTTCGAGGAAAAGTTCGATGCGAAGGAATGGACCGTTGTTCATCGTCGGCAAGCCAGGGAGGGACGTAGGAGTCTAGGAGAAGCTTTCGGGGAATTCTGGCCGGTCGGATCTCTTCCAGATCGCCGACGAGATGGATCACGGCGAGGCCGAAGTTTTTGGATCAACGGCCAAAGGTAATTTTTCAAAAAAATTCAAATCCGTTCAAGTTGGGCTGTGACGGGCAAAAGGTCGGGATACACCCAATCACTAGTACAGAACGACACATCGGATACCCCTCTATAGAAACGGCACGAGTTAGGCGACGGAGAATCGCGCTTTCCGCGTGAGAAAACCCGCCGCTGGGCCGCGTCCCGTCCTTCATAGGCAACGGTCGCGAATTATTAACCGTTGCCGATATATTGGTAACTGAGTTTCTTGTGACTCCGTGTGCGATATGTTCTTCAATGCCATCGGACATTTGTATACAACCGTTGGCGAGGTTACAACAACAAACAACAACAACAAAGCCTTAACCGTTGGCGAGGTTGTGTATATAAAATTTCTTTTTTAGCACTATCTTGGATATTATAAAAGACGGTCGATTCGCCCTTATTCCTCTGCTCCAGCTTGTTTTTACTCCGCACTCGTGTCCTCCATGGCCAAGAGCATGAGCTCGTCGGGGAGATCGAATGCGTCCTCCCCCTGCGCCGCCGGGGCCGGGTCAGATCTGCCGCTTGTGAAGTGCGTTTGCTGCCGTTGTCGGAACGCGATTCGTCAAGTGTCGCGTTCGGATCTGAACCCAGGCCGGATCTATTTCAAGTGTCCAAATCACAGGGTTAGTTCGACGCTTTGACCAGCTTTGATTGATTCTATTCTATGTGTGATGCTGATTTGCCTCTGAATTCGATTTACCATTTGGCAGGGGAGGGGCGAAGAGTATTCTGGGCGCTGTGATTAATTTTTTTTGATTGAAGATTATGTTGAGATGCTGCTTGCTAATGGCGTCGAAGTGGAAGCTGCAGAGCTAGAAAATGTAGCCTTGATAGTCAAGAAGGCGAACATGAAGATGAAGCCGCACACTGCCGCTCTAGCTGGTTTGGCATGGAGCCCAACAAACACTTCGACTAAATCTGACCATGTTGTTGCTGTGCGCAAGGAGCGGCATAAAGGAACAGAAATAGCTCAGTTAAATGTTCTTGTGAGCATTGCTAGAATGATTTTGTGTGTTTGTGTGCTGCTGTTAGGTGTGAACTTGTATGCAGCAATGAAAATCAGTAGAATGTATTAGGTTCGTATGCAGCTATGCAAATCAGTACAATGTATAAGGTTCGTATGCACTTTGAAAATCAGTAGAATGTATTAGCTTCGTGTGCAGCTATGCAAATCAGTACAATGTATCCAGTGGAAATGGTTATATAAAATGTCCGTTGCCAATTGGGCGCTTATAAATGTACTGCCGACAAAGCAAGCCATCAGTCTCATTCTCACTCCCTCACTGTCTATCTTTCAACCCTAGCCGCCGCACACTGTAGCTTTTTGCTCTCCTCACTCTCTCATGGCTTTCTCTGCCGGCGCTTCTAAATCCCGCCATCGCAGCCGCGGCTCCAGCGGCCACACCGATCTAGCTGCATCCTTTTGTGATGAGGCAGATCTGGAGGCGGCTGTGATGCGGCAGGTGTGGGAGCGCATCAGGCTGATCACCTGCGGTGATGCCCGCGTCCTCTGGGCCACGCGGAGCTAAAACAGATCATTCATCGGGTGGTGATGCAGCAGTTGTGACGGATCCGCCGTCAACGGAGGCCGATCTGGAGGCCGCCGTCGATGGAGGAGGTGGCCGATCTGGAGGCGCCGTCCACGGTGGAGGAGGTGACCGATGTGGAGGCGCCGTCCACGGAGGAGGAGGTGGCCGATCTGGAGGCGCCGTCCACGGTGGAGGAGGTGGCCAATCTGGAGGCGCCGTCCACGGAGAAGAAAATACGAGGTCTAAATCGCTCAGCTCATGAACTAGTTCATCAATTGGTTTTATATTAGATTGTTCATCAATTGTGCTGTCTCTATATGTCATATTCTGCAACGGCATAGGCAAGATCTCATGAACTAGAGATGCTCTGTTTTGATATGTGATTGGTATTAGCAACTAATGAAATGTTCTATTGGTTTTATATTAGATTGTGAATTATTTCGGTCAATTGTGCTTGTTTTGATTTGTGATTTGTATTAGCAACTCATGAAATGTTCTATTGGTTTTGTATTAGATTGTGAATTATTTCGGTGACACTGTCCAAGATGGAGTGATTTGTATTAGCAACTCATGAAATGTTCTATTGGTTTTGTATTAGATTGTGAATTATTTCGGTGACACAGTCCAAGATGGAGCAAGCCTCAAAATAAAGAATTTGGCAAAATATATTTGCTACGGAGGCTTGCGATCTCGGTATGGTTTCATGTTTTTAGTTTCTCCATCTATCTTCAGGATGTGTAGCAATTATGCTGCATATGTGGTTTGGAGAAGCATGAAACCACTACTTCGAGAGCGAGCTGAGGAAGAAGAAGAGTGGAGGACTATAAACGGACAGTGAGCTGAGGAAGAAGGAGAAGTCTCGATATGTGTAATTGATCATCTTTTGATGCTATGTAATGGTTACAATTGTTATATACATTATGAATGGATTTGTTAGCATTGTTGTGCTTCTGCTGTCAGATTTTAAATGTCCGGTGGCAACTCTATTACAGTCTAGGCTTATGAAGAAACCACAACGAGTCGAAACAGAATCTCCGTTTCTGATGTTCCGATACATCGGAAACAAAGGTCTGGGCACAACCGTTGCCAAATGGAGACCTCATCGGAAACGGTGTTTTACCTCCGTAACTGATGAGGACCTTCACATCAGTCACGAAGGCGGGGACACGGACCCTTTTTCCGTTTCCGATGGGGTTTTTGGCCCGTTTCCGATGTGTCGTTCTGTACTAGTGAATAGTCAATGCGCGAGGCTTGATGGGCCAGAAGGGCCTGCCAACCCTTCGCTGTTCTCTCCAGCCTGTATCCGGTTCCCTACGTAGGGTTTTAGGGAAGGTTTGGCGGCGATCACAAGATACGCTACAACCTTTCCCATCCGATGTTGCTGTTGTGGGCGCTACGATGGAGTCTCGTGGTGGCGGCGGCAATTTGGGTCGAGGTGGAGGCTTCAATGGTTTCAATCAAGGAGCTCCGAACGCCAATGGGCGTCCCATCGCTAATGGGCGTGGCTTTGCGCGCGGCGGTCCGCAGGATCTCGGCATCGGTCGAGGTGGCTTTGGAGGAGGTTAGCAAGTTAACTTGGGCAATGGTAGGGCTGGCGGCTTTGAGCGTGGTGGTCCATCGGGGGTCGCCAATGGCCGTGCTGAGGCTAGAGGAGGACAATACTTCAACCCCACCATGGGCAACGGAGCGGGAGGTCATGGTGGTTTTGGCAACCCTACGCAGCCTAGGGGTTAGGGTCGTGGGTTCGGTGCTGTGTTGTTTTTGGGTGTTCCAAATTCCAGCGGTAGTACCGCTGGGTTAAGCGGTACTACCGCTAGGGTGCTGCCGCCACCGCTGCCGCCTCCGCTACCGCCAGAATGGCCATCTGACGCGTTAGTCCGGTACCAACTGGTACCGCTGGCGGTACCGCTGAGGTGGGAAGAGACGAACCAGCCCACCCCAGCGGTAGTACCGCTGGGTTAAGCGGTACTACCGCCGAGGTGGGATTGTTTCCGGGGATTCCGGGTTGGACTGCAGCCGACCTAGGGTTTGATGTTTCTATTTATTCCTCTTGTAAGCCGCCGTTTTGGGGTAAGCCACACATTGTAAACCCACGGCGTTTGTAACCTCACCCGATATAGTGAAGTATTGCTGGCTGGCGCCCGTGGTTTTTTCCTCTCCTTTGTTTGGAGAGGTTTTCCACGTTAAATCTCGTGTCCCCTTTGGTTTGATCGTTCCGCTCTTCGTCGTTTCTTTGCTATCGTTTACAACAAGTGGTATCAGAGCCCTGTTTCAGATCTGTTTTCAGATTAGGGTTTTGGATGGCATCGATGAAGTTCGATCTACCGGCGCTGGACTACAAGACGAGATTTCGCTGTGGCAGGTCAAGATGCGTGCGATCCTCGCACAGTCCAATGATCTTGACGAGGCGCTGGAGAAATTCGGCGACAAGGATGCGGCGGCATGGACCGCCGATGAGAAGCGGAAAGACCGTAAGGCTTTATCGCTTATTCAACTTCATCTATCTAATGATATTCTGCAAGAAGTACTCCAGGAGAAAACCGCAGCGGCACTGTGGGCTAAGCTGGAGTCGATCTGCATGTCCAAAGATCTCACCAGCAAGATGCATGTGAAGATGAAGTTGTTCACGCACAAGTTGCAAGAAGGTGGTTCGGTAATGAATCACTTATCGATCTTTAAGGAGATCGTTTCTGACCTAGTGTCGATGGAGGTAAAGTACGATGATGAAGATCTAGCACTTTTACTTCTATGCTCGCTGCCAAATTCCTTTGCAAATTTTCGTGATACCATACTGTTAAGCCGTGATGAACTAACCACCGCGGAAGTATATGAGGCCCTGCTTGCCAGGGAAAAGATGAAAGGTATGGTACAGAAAGAGGAGTCGTCGTCCTCCAAGGGCGATGCTTTGCAGGTCCGAGGGAGGCCTGAGCAGCGAGATAACCACTACCACAACCAACAGAGACAAGAGCAAGGGTGACAGAGTCGCTCAAAGTCTAAAGGCCGTGACAAGTTCTGCAGGTATTGTAAGAAATCTAATCATGTCATTGATGATTGTTGGAAGTTGCAGAACAAGGAGAAAAGAAAAGGTACTTACCAACCGAAAAATAATGAAGGTAAAGATACCGGTGAGGCTCTGTTGTTGATGGTAGTTCTGATGGCGAATGCCTAGCTGTTTTAGCTGCATGTGTTTCTCGTCAGGATGAATGGATTCTAGATACTGCATGTTCTTTTCATATTTGCTGTAACAAAGATTGGTTCAGTTCTTATGAGTTAGTGCAGACTGGAGATTTCGTGCGTGTGGGGAACGACCAGCAATGCAACATTGTTGGCGTTGGTTCCGTTCAGGTCAAGACACATGACGGTATGACACGCACGTTGACGGGAGTGAAACACATACCAACCATGGCAAGAAATTTGATCTCGCTCAGTACCCTTGACTGTGACGGGTACAAGTACAAAGGAGGAAATAAACTCCTAAAGGTATCAAAAGGTTCTCTCATAGTTATGGTTGGTGATATGAATTCTGCTAAGTTATATGTTCTTAGAGGTAGCACGTTATCTGGTACTGTTGCTGCTGTTTCTCATGATGACGCTAGTAAAACTAACCTTTGGCATAAGCGTCTTGGACATATGAGTGAACTTGGTATGGCAGAATTGATCAAGAGAGACTTGCTGCAAGGATGCAGTTTGGGTAAGATGCAGTTCTGTGAACACTGCATTTTCGGTAAGCACACAAGAGTTAAGTTTAATGCTTCTGTTCACACCACCAAAGGTACACTTGATTATGTACATGCTGATGTTTGGGGGCCATCTCGTAAGCCCTCTTATGGTGGTGCTCGTTATATGCTTACCATTATTGATGATTACTCTAGAAGAGTTTGGCCTTATTTCATGAAAAATAAGGATGATGCGTTTGCTGCTTTTAAAGAGTGGAAAGCTATGATTGAAAGGCAAACAGAAAGGAAGGTGAAATTACTTCGTACTGACAATGGTGGCGAATTTTGTTCGAATGCCTTTAATGATTATTGCAGGAAAGAAGGCATTGTCAGGCACCTCACCATCCCGTACACGCCTCAGCAGAATGGTGTAGCGGAGCGGATGAACAGGACCATCATCTCCAAGGCTCGCTGCATGATCTCCAACGCTCGCATGAGTAAGCGTTTTTGGGCTGAGGCGGCTGCCACCGCCTGCTACTTGATAAACAGGTCACCATCTATTCCCCTCGACAAGAAAACTCCCATTGAGGTATGGTCAGATTCTCCTGCTGATTATTCACAACTTAAAGTTTTCGGCTGCACTGCTTATGCTCATGTTGATAATGGAAAGTTAGAGCCGAGAGCTATTAAGTGTGTGTTCATTGGTTATGGTTCGGGTGTAAAAGGATACAAGTTGTGGAATCCCGAAACTAGCAAGGCATTTATGAGCAGGAGTGTTGTTTTCAATGAATCTGTTATGTACTTTGATAAGTTGTCCTCAGATGTTTTGCCAGATTTTTCTGAGGAGCAGGTTCGTGTCGAGGTGGAGCACTCTGTTGAAAAGGAAAATGTCACTGTTGACAATGATGGTGCTGCTACTTCAGATGATTCTGATCCTGATTCTGCTGGTTCTGATGATTCTGTTTCTTCTGATTCTGATAATGATAATGTTCAGAACTCACCCCCTGTTTTGCAGCCACAACAGTCTATTGCTGCTCGTAGGAACAGGAGGAATTGTGGTCCTCGACCACGTTTAATTGAAGAGTGTAACATTGTTGATTATGCTCTGAGTTGTGCAGAACAGGTGGAGCACGGACATGAGCCGTCCACCTATACTGAAGCTATTGGTTCCGGTGACCGCGAGAAGTGGCTTGCTGCTATGCAAGAAGAAATGCAGTCACTCGATAAGAATGGCACATGGGAAGTTGTGCGCTTGCCTAAGAAAAAGAAGGCAGTCCGCTGTAAGTGGATCTTCAAGAGAAAGGAGGGTTTATCTCCTAGCGAGCCTCCGAGGTTTAAGGCAAGGTTAGTTGCAAAAGGCTTCAGTCAAATTCCAGGTGTGATTATAATGATGTTTTCTCTCCAGTTGTTAAGCATAGTTCAATTCGTACATTCTTTGGTATTGTTGCTATGCGTGATCTTGAGCTTGAGCAGTTAGATGTAAAGACTGCGTTTCTGCATGGAGAGTTGGAGGAGGAGATATACATGGACCAGCCAGAAGGGTTCATAGTGCCGGGTAAGGAGGATCTTGTGTGTAAGTTGAAAAGGTCCTTGTACGGTTTGAAACAATCTCCTCGTCAGTGGTATAAAAGGTTTGATTCTTTTATGTTGTCACATGGCTTTAAGAGGTCTGAATTTGATAGCTGTGTGTACATTAAGTTTGTTAATGGATCACCTATATACCTGTTATTATATGTTGATGATATGTTGATTGCTGCCAAGAGCAAGAAAGATATCGCTGCTCTCAAGTCACAGTTGAGTAGCGAGTTTGAGATGAAGGATCTTGGTGCTGCTAAGAAAATTCTAGGTATGGAGATTACCCGTGACAGAAATTCTGGTTTGTTGTTTCTTAGTCAGCAAAATTACATTAAGAAAGTTCTTCATCGTTTTAACATGCATGATGCAAAGTCTGTTAGTACTCCTATTGCTCCTCACTTTAAATTGTCAGCTGAACAATGTCCTAGTACGGATGAGGATTTTGAGTACATGTCTAGAGTTCCATATTCTAGTGCTGTTGGTTCTTTAATGTATGCCATGGTTTGCTCACGTCCAGATTTATCATATGCTATGAGTTTGGTTAGTAGATATATGGCTAATCCTGGTAAAGAACATTGGAAGGCTGTTCAGTGGATTTTCAGGTACCTTCGTGGCACATCCAATGCTTGCCTCAAGTTCGGCAAGACTGATGAGGGACTCGTAGGCTATGTGGATTCAGATTTTGCTGCCGATTTGGATAAGAGGAGATCCCTCACAGGTTATGTGTTCACGCTTGGTGGTTGTGCCGTGAGTTGGAGGGCAACGTTGCAATCGTTGTTGCCCAGTCTACCACTGAAGCAGAGTACATGGCTATTGCTGAAGCATGTAAAGAATCGGTTTGGCTGAAAGGTTTGTTTGCTGAGCTTTGTGGAGATGATACTTGCATTAACCTGTTTTGTGATAGTCAGAGTGCTATTTACCTTACCAAGGATCAGATGTTCCATGAGAGAACAAAGCACATTGACGTCAAATACCATTATGTGCGTGATGTTGTTGCAAAAGGTAAACTGAAGGTATGCAAGATAAGTACTCATGATAATCCTGCTGATATGATGACAAAGCCAGTTCCTGTTACTAAGTTCGAGCTTTGCTCGGGCTTAGTTGGTATCACTGTCTAGCCCAAGAGGCTATTTGGCGCCGAAGGTGTTTTTCTTTGTTGTTTTCAGGGTGAAGTTCTCTTTCATGCTACAAGATGGAATTTGTCTCAAGGTGGAGTGTTGTTTTTGGTGTTCCAAATTCCAGCGGTAGTACCGCTGGGTTAAGCGGTACTACCGCTGGAGCTGCCGCCACCGCTACCGCCTCCGCTACCGCCAGAATGGCCGTCTGACGCGTTGTCCGGTACCGACTGGTACCGCTGGCGGTACCGCCGCCGGTACCGCTGAGGTGGGAAGAGACGAACCAGCCCACCCCAGCGGTAGTACCGCTGGGTTAAGCGGTACTACCGCCGAGGTGGGATTGTTTCCGGGATTCCGGGTTGGACTGCAGCCGACCTAGGGTTTGATGTTTCTATTTATTCCTCTTGTAAGCCGCCGTTTTGGGGTAAGCCACACATTGTAAACCCACGGCGTTTGTAACCTCACCCGATATAGTGAAGTATTGCTGGCTGGCGCCCGTGGTTTTTTCCTCTCCTTTGTTTGGAGAGGTTTTCCACGTTAAATCTCGTGTCCCCTTTGGTTTGATCGTTCCGCTCTTCGTCGTTTCTTTGCTATCCGTTTACAACATGCTGCACAAGGCGGCGCTAACTACGGTCAGCACTGGAACGACAACAGAAACTGGGAAGATCAAGAGGGTTCATGGGGGCATAATCAAAATTTCGAGGCACCGGGTTTTGATGGAAACTTTGGTGACTTTGATGAAGGGTACTATGAGCCATAGCAGAATTTCGGCCAAGGGGCTGGAGGAGCTTTTGGAGGAGGAGGTCTGAGAGTTCGTCAACAGCAATTTGCTGGGCGCGGCCGTGGTGGTCGCATGGTGCGTGGACGTTACGGTCGTGGACGGGCTGGAAGGGTTCCTGTTGGGCAAGAAGTGCCGGTGACTGCAACTGTTCAGCAACAGATGCGTGCAGCCGTAGCTGCCCTTCCGAAAGCTGATGCACCTGTGGCAGCTGATCCAGTGCCACAACTAGCTGCACCTCAGGCGCTAGTACCAGTGACCCCTGTGGTACAGGCTGACCAGCAGGGTGTGGCTGAATCATCGAAGCAAGGGGCAGGAAAGGTCTCTAAGAAAAAAGACAAGGTGTTGTGCTTCAGGTGTATCCAGACGGGGCACTATACTGTTGATTGTACGGTTGAGTTATGTCTGTACTGTCAGAGGGCATCGCATGAGTCGAAGGACTGTGCTTTGCTTACTGCCCCTAAGTCCGTGGCGACGATGTATGGTTTAGCTAACGAGAACCTGCTGTTTTTCGATACACCAAAATCAGAAGGGATGCGCCTTCTAAACAGCAGTGGAAAGGTGGGTCGCATTAGAATTTCTGGGGGTGTGATGTCGGCCCAAGAGGTGGTGCACGAGCTTGAATGGCTAGTTCAAGGAGATAACCAGTGGGATGTCTCACAGGCGTCTGCTGACTCTTTCGGGTGGTGTATCCTACAAAGATGGATTTTATGAGGATTAGAAAAATTGGTGGTATCCATGTAGAAGGAAAGAACGTTAGTATGCTTTTTGATGATTGGGCTGATGATGATGTTCAAACCTATGAGCTCGTTGACCTGTGGGTAAGAGTTAGAGGATGCACCGAGGAGCTTCGGCGCAAATATCTTGCCCTCTTTGCTGTGGGCTCGCTCATTGGGAAAACTAAAGAAGTGGACATGCCTTTTACTCGAGATAATGGTTTCGTGCGCATGAAGGTTGCTTGTGCCGAACCATCGGCTATCCCAAGGAGAATTGATCACACGTACGATGGGGTAGGATACATGCTCCGATTCGAAGTGGAAGGGGAGGAAGGTGAGGATGCCGTGATGGACGATGCGGATCCAGATGATGATCCTGATGGTAGTGATAAGAAGGATGACAAACATGCTGAGGATGATCTAGAGGGTGATAAAAGTAACAAAGGAAAGGAGGAAAAGCCTCCGGTCGCTGACGAAAATCCTGCTGCCTCCTCGGGTTCGGTTCAGCCTGGGTCAGGAGGTAAAGGTGGTTCCTCCGTTTCAGCTAACATTGAGACTACGCCGATAATTAAGTTTGGCTCAGTAGACTCGGGTTTGCTCCAAGCTGTTTCGGCACCAAGACACTTATGGAGTGATCGTGTTGAGGAGGATGAGGAGAGCTTACCGTCGCCCTTGGCTGCATCGGCGCCGCCGAAGTTCGACTTCATTCCTACGACACCACAGTCGGAAGCTGTAGCAGATAGATCATCAGCTTCTCTTGCTGCTGCCGGGGCTGACAAAGGTGCAGTTCCGCTAGTCCCTTCACCCGCGGTTCCTGAGAGGGCCGAGCTGCCAGCTGTGGAGGGAGCTGGGCGTTCAGAGATGGCAGAATTTGCTGCCATGGTGTCCAAGTTATACTCTGGTGTGGCTGGGTATGCTGTGACCCCTCTGGCAAGCCCTCAACAAGATCGGCCGTGGCAACGCTAGCCCATCACATCGGTCCTCTGCTGCATCGGTGGATTCGTGCGCTTCTTCGCCGCCTAACTCACCACGTACTCCAGGAGGGAGTGCTGGTCGTGAGATTACTGCAACCATTCGACCCACTGCAGCGTCGGTGGGTTCGAGTGTTTCTTCACCGCCAAACTCACCACGTACTCCAGGAGGGAGTGCTGGTCGTGAGTCTTCTGCTACCTCACCACGTGGAACAGGAGTGTTCCTAGGTGGTCGGTACACTCAGGCGGAGGTGGTCTCCTTTGGAGGAATCCCGGAGGCACAGGCGCTGGACGTTCGCACAAGTTCTCGGCTTAGCGCCAAGAAGGATGCGGATATTCCAGCTTTGGAGAGGGCTCAGAAGAGAGCCCAAGATCGTGATAATCTCCAGGCCTCAGGTAATCCTTTTGTGTCTAAGTTTTCCATTAATTCTATTCCAAATGAGGTGGTTGCGGCTAGAGCGGCTAAGCTAGGGATTTCTTTAGGTATTTCTCCCACGCAAGTTGATTCTTCAATTTCAGTTATTAAGGATTTAGACCTGCAGCGAACTTTAAGTACTTTAAAAAATTAAAAAGATAAAGAAGAATTAGAGAAGGATAAGAAAGAAAGTCTAATTCTAAATAAGGCCATTCGGTTAAGTGAGGACCTAGAAGGCGAGGAACAATCAGGTTCTGAAGATCACAAGGATCTAATACCTCCGGGTTTATTTACGAAAAAGAGAAGAGTTAGGAATAAGTCTGAAAACTCTGTCGTTCGTCGTAGTATTAGGATTAAACTAAATTTGAATAAACATAAATGAAAGGTTGTTTTTGGAATAGTGGTGGTTTTAGAGACACGGCTAAACATTCAGTCGTTTCTGAGACGATTAGGGAGCACATACTCGATTTCTTTGCTGTTATTGAAACATGGAGGGATAATTTCTCAAGTCCTTTTCTCAACAATCTTGCGGGAGGTCAGGATTTTGTTTGGTTTTGTCTCCCACCGCAAGGAATGTTGGGGGGGCATACTCGTGGGATTTAGATCCAGCGCCCTTGTCGTTAAAAATATAGAACCAGGGGAGAGATGTGTTAAGTTTCATCTCCTCTCCAAAAATGATAATTTTGAATGGTCTCTTGTGGTAGTCTATGGAGCGGCTCAAGATGCCAAAAAGGGGGAGTTCTTAGCCGAGCTAGTATGTATTTGTGAGGATGAGCAGCTTCCTTTGTTAGTAGGTGGGGATTTCAACATCATCAGAAGACAATGTGAGAAGAATAATGATAATTTCTACGCAAGATGGCCTTTTATTTTCAATGCCATTATAGAAAGTCTTGACCTTCGAGAGTTAGATCTTATTGGTCGTTAGTATACCTGGGCTAGCCGTAGACAAGATCCGACTTATGAGAAGTTAGATAGGGTTTTGGCGAGCATTTCTTGGGAACAAAAATTTCCTTTGGTGACTGTTCGGGCCCTTACGAGAGCTGGTTCAGATCATACGCCTTTGCTTCTTGACTCGGGTGAACAAGCTTACCTGGGTAATTGATACGTCTCAAACGTATCTATAATTTCTGATGTTCCACGTTGATATTATACCAATTGTTACATGTTTTATATACACTTCATAGCATTTTTATGCATTTTCTGGGACTAGCCTATTAACAAGATGCCACAGTGCCAGTTCCTGTTTTCTGCTGTTTTTGTATTCCAGAAAAGCTAGTCTGGAAATATTCTCGGAATTGGACGAAACTTGGACATAACCTCCTATTTTTCCAACATGTACACGGAGTCCAGAGGAGAGACGGAGGGGAGCCACGAGGCAGCCACACCATGGGGCCGCGCGGGCCCTCCTGCCGCGCCGTGGGGTGGTGTGGGGCCCACGTGCGTCTCCAGCCGCCGCCCTTTCGCCTATTTATTCCTCCCGACGCGAAAACCCTAAATACCCGAGCCATTATCCACGAAAAGTTCCAGAGACGCCGCCGCCGTCAACCCTAGCTCGGGAGGGTTCAGAAGCTCTTCCCGGCACCCTGCCGGAGAGGGAATCATCACCGGAGGGCTCTACATCACCATGCCTGCCTCCGGAGTGATGCGTGAGTAGTTCATCCTTGGACTACGGGTCCATGGCAGTAGCTAGATGGTTGTCTCTCCACTTTATGCTATCATGTTTAGATCTTGTGAGCTGCCTATCATGATCAAGATCATCTTATTGTAATGCTACATGTTGTGTTTGCTGGGATCCGATGAATATTGAATACTATGTCAAGTTGATTATCAATCTATCTTATATGTTATTTATGATCTTGCATGCTTTCCGTTACTAGTAGATGCTTTGGCCAAGTAGATGCTTGTAACTCCAAGAGTGAGTATTTATGCTAGATAGTGGGTTCATGCCTCCGGTAATCTGGGAGAGTGACAATAACTTCTAAGATTGTGGATGTGCTGTTGCCACTAGGG
Source organism: Poa pratensis (assembly GCA_947311845.1). Classification (NCBI taxonomy): domain Eukaryota; kingdom Viridiplantae; phylum Streptophyta; class Magnoliopsida; order Poales; family Poaceae; genus Poa; species Poa pratensis. Next base: position 4,067,352 of record CAMZMU010000034.1, on the reverse strand, counting down.
ATAAAATAACCGATGCTTAGCTTAAGGGTGCGCCGTTAGGTCTAATGCATTTGTTTACATTACGCACATTACTTAATGCGATTATCCGTTGCTTGCAACTTAATACCAACGGGGAACTCGGATGACAACCTGGCGGTGGATTATTAGTCATAGACGCTGTTGGATAACGGTCTATGTATTTTGTCGTAATGCCCACATGAATATCATAGTAATCATCATGTCATATATATGCATTGTCATGCGCTCAATATTTTGTCAATTGCCCAGCTGTAATTTGTTCACCCAGCATGTTAGTTATCTTTTATGGAGAGACACCACTAGTGAACTGTGGACCCCGGTCCATTCTTTTACACTGATAATACAACCAACTGCAAACATTGTTCCTTTTCATTCTCTGCAATTTACTACTGTTTTCCACACCATACGTTTAATCCTTTGTTTTCAGCAAGCCGGTGAGATTGACAACCTCACTGTTTCGTTGGGGCAAAGTAGTTTGATTGTGTTGTGTGCAGGTTCCACGTCGGTCGCCGGATTCCCTGGTGTTGCGCGTGCCATATTCCGCCACCAAAACCTTCAGAAGTGATTTCTTGCTCCTACTGGTCGATTAAACCTTGGTTTCATACTGAGGGAAACTGCTGCTACACTGCTTCATACCTTCCTCTTGGGGTCTCCCAACGAACGTGTGATCCACGCAATCAAGCATTTTTCTGGCGCCGTTGCCGGGGAGCAAGAGGATTTCTGCAAGGGGAGTTTCACGCTTCCAATCTCTTTACTTTGTTATTGTCTTGCTTAGTTTATTTTTATTTAGTCTTGTTTGCTTTATTTATCAAAAACACAAAAAAATTAGTTACTTGCATTTACCTTATTTCGGTTTACTTTCTTTTTATTTCATCATGCTTCTCCCTAAGTTTACTTTAAAAGATATACCGGTGGGAAGTGGGTCTATCATTGGAAGAGATAACATTGAAGAATTCTTTAGTCATGTTAGTAGACTTAAAGATTTTGAAGACAGATCCTTGGTAGAACTTGCCCCTAATTATGAAATTTGCTCTCTTTGGTTCACATGTTGGAAGCTAGGTTTGTTAATCTTAATCCTATAATGCAGCAAATGTTTCTTAAACTTCATGATATGGAAGAGGGTGAAAAGAAAGATTTTGTTTTAGAAACTCTTCTTAAAGAATTTGGTGATGTTGCTGGGAGGCTAGAAAAGTTTTCATTCGTTATAAGATGCTTGGCTATTTTATTGATATTGCTAATACACTTGAGAAGCTTGAAAAAGATAGGCTTAAGTACACTAATGAACCCAATTATGAGGGAGAAGTCAAAATACCAATACCTTTTAAGCTTGTAGGAATGCATGAGGCACTAGAAAAGAATTTTGATTGGATTGTTCCTGAAAATTTATTTGATGAGGATAGTGTGCCTAAAAGTAATGAAAGAGGAGTTTCTGAAACTTATATAGATAAGATACAATGCATTGTTGAGAAAACTTCCAACCTTTCTATTGATGCTTCATCACTTGGAAACACTTGATTCTTACTTTCTGCGCCTGAAAGGCGTTAAAGAAAAGCGCTTATGGGAGACAACCCATTATTTTATTTCTGCAATTTTTTTTTTTTTTGAGTCAAGGAGTTGTTTACTTCTGTAACAATTCCTTTGTATCTTTATTTTATCGCATTGTTGTGCCAAGTATTGCCTCTAATAGGAAGATGATGCTAGATTTGGATTTCTGCGCAGGAACAGATTTCTGCTGTTCACCGTTTTACTTCTGTAAAATCACAGAAAAATTATTTAAATCTGCAAATTTTTGTGCGTGATCCTCAGATATGTACGCATCTTTCGTTAGTTTAAAGTTTTTCGATCTGAGCAACGTAAGTGCCTCGAAAAAATTCGTCTTTGCGGACTGTTCTGTTTAGACAGATTCTGTCTTTTATTTTTCGCATTCTCTCTTTTACTAGTGTTGAGTGGAATTCTTTTTTAGGGTGAAGAGCTTCACATAACATCAGTGGCAGTAGTTAATGTTAAAAGTAACGGTCATGTTTGTGTCCTTATAGAACATGTGAGTTTTTGATTGTGCACTAACCCTCTAATGAGAATTACTTGAGTTTGGTGTGGCGGAAGTTTTCAAGGGTCAAGAGAGAAGGATGATATAATGTGATCAAGAAGAGTGAAGAGCTTAAGCTTGGGGATGCTCCCATGGATCACCCCAGCATATTTCAAGAAGACTCAAGCGTCTAAGCTTGGGGATGCCCAAGGCATCCCCTTCTTCATCAGCAACTTATCAGGTCATCTCTAGTGAAACTATATTTTAATTCTTTCACATCATATGTGCTTTACTTGGAGCGTCTGTGTGCTTTTATTTTCAGTATTTTATTTTTCTTATGGTCAACTTGATTGGACCCAGCATTCTTGATTGGGAGAGAGACACGCTCCGCTTTTTCATATGAATACTCCTATTCTTCACTTATACTTGTTGAGTATTCTTATCTAGCTATTGCTATGCTTTTAGCTCCTGTTTTGCATGCATCTCTTATTCAGAGCTGTTAGTTCTTTTAAAAAAGTACTCTCTTGCTTCACTTATAATTGTTTGGAGAGTTTATGTTGAAATAAATTGATTGGTGTTTGGTTGGAACAGAAAATGTTGCATGTGGTAGATGGTATAATGGAAAAAGCTTACATATTCTTGTAGATCACTGTATTGGATAATTTGATACTTGTCAATTGTTTTGAGTTATCAAGTAGTTCATGTTTAAGCTTTTGTATCATGTAGTTAAAACCTATTAATGAAGAACTACCGTAAAGCTCGTTGAAATTTGGTTTGCATGATTGGTATCTCTAAGGTCTAGATATTTTCTAGTAAAAGGGTTTGGTTAACAAGGAAGACAGTGTAGAGTCTTATAATGCTTGCAATATGTTTTCATATAAGTCTTGCTGTGTCGGTTGATATCCTGTGTTTGCTTCAAATAACCTTGCTAGCCTAAACTCTGTACTGAGAGGGAATGCTTCTCGTGCATCCAAAACCTTGAGCCAAAATCCATGCCATCTGTGTCCACCATAACTACCTATATGTGGTATTTCCTTGCCATTCCAAGTAAATTTTTCATGTGCTACCTTTAAACTATTCAAAATTATTACTCCTATTTTGTGTCAATGTTTACCAAGCTCATGAGGACGGGGTGGATGTCTTTATGTCAACTGTCAAACAGACTTTACCACCGGACTAGCGGCATATACATCCGCTTATCCATTAATTTTGCAAAAAGAGCTGGCAAATGGGGTGCCCAGTCCCAATTAATTACAACTTTAACCGCTTAATTCTCTTCACATTTTTGCCCTGATTTATCAGTCAAGCAATGACAAACAGTGAAATATCTGCATGTGTAAACAAAAGAGAAGAGGGATGATCTGCCTTGCTGGTAGAAATAACGTCCTTCATGGGAGCCGCTCTTAAAAGTCTGGTTGGCAGGGGTCATATTGTACTTTCCATTTTCTGATTCGTTGACAATTAACAAACACCTCCAAAACTTATTTTTACTCTCTATATGATTTCAAAAACTTAAAAAGCTCTAGCACATGATTTAATCCCTGCTTCCCTCTGCGAAGGGCCTTTCTTTTACTTTTATGTTGAGTCAGTTTTCCTACTTCTTTCTATCTTAGAAGCAAACACTAGTGTCAACTTTGGTGCAACAATTTTTATATGCTTGTATATTGCACTTATTATATTGCTTTGTGTTGACAAATATCCATGAGATATATATGTTGAAAGTTGAAAGCAATTGCTGAAGCTTAAATCTTCCTTTGTGTTGGTTAAATACCTTTTACTTAGAATCTATTGCTTTATGAGTTAACTCTTATGCAAAACTCTTTGATGCTTGTCTCGAAAGTACTATTCATGAAAAGTTTTTGCTTATATGATTCAGTTGTTTGCTCATTATCTACTTGCTAGCAAACTATAGACCATTGACCTGGATCACTTCATTCATAACATGTGCTTTACAATACTATTTGATCAAGATTATGATTGTAGCATGTCACCTCAGAAATTATTTTGTTTTTATCGTTTTACCTACTCGAGGACGAGTAGAACTAAGCTTGGGGATGCTTGATACGTCTCAAACGTATCTATAATTTCTGATGTTCCATGTTGATATTATACCAATTGTTACATGTTTTATATACACTTCATAGCATTTTTATGCATTTTCTGGGACTAACCTATTAACAAGATGCCACAGTGCCAGTTCCTGTTTTCTGCTGTTTTTGTATTCCAGAAAAGCTAGTCTGGAAATATTCTCGGAATTGGACGAAACTTGGACAGAACCTCCTATTTTTCCAACACGTACACGGAGTCCAGAGGAGACGGAGGGGAGCCACGAGGCAGCCACACCATGGGGCCGCGCGGGCCCCCCTGCCGCGCCGTGGGGTGGTGTGGGGCCCACGTGGTCTCCAGCCGCCGCCCTTTCGCCTATTTATTCTCCCGACGCGAAAACCCTAAATACCCGAGCCATTATCCACGAAAAGTTCCAGAGACGCCGCCGCCGTCAACCCTAGCTCGGGAGGGTTCAGAAGCTCTTCCCGGCACCCTGCCGGAGAGGGGAATCATCACCGGAGGGCTCTACATCACCATGCCTGCCTCCGGAGTGATGCGTGAGTAGTTCATCCTTGGACTACGGGTCCATGGCAGTAGCTAGATGGTTGTCTCTCCACTTTATGCTATCATGTTTAGATCTTGTGAGCTGCCTATCATGATCAAGATCATCTTATTGTAATGCTACATGTTGTGTTTGCTGGGATCCGATGAATATTGAATACTATGTCAAGTTGATTATCAATCTATCTTATATGTTATTTATGATCTTGCATGCTTTCCGTTACTAGTAGATGCTTTGGCCAAGTAGATGCTTGTAACTCCAAGAGTGAGTATTTATGCTAGATAGTGGGTTCATGCCTCCGGTAATCTGGGAGAGTGACAATAACTTCTAAGATTGTGGATGTGCTGTTGCCACTAGGGATAAAATAACCGATGCTTAGCTTAAGGGTGCGCCGTTAGGTCTAATGCATTTGTTTACATTACGCACATTACTTAATGCAATTATCCGTTGCTTGCAACTTAATACCAACGGGGAACTCGGATGACAACCTGGCGGTGGATTATTAGTCATAGACGCTGTTGGATAACGGTCTATGTATTTTGTCGTAATGCCCACATGAATATCATAGTAATCATCATGTCATATATATGCATTGTCATGCGCTCAATATTTTGTCAATTGCCCAGCTGTAATTTGTTCACCCAGCATGTTAGTTATCTTTTATGGAGAGACACCACTAGTGAACTGTGGACCCCGGTCCATTCTTTTACACTGATAATACAACCAACTGCAAACATTGTTCCTTTTCATTCTCTGCAATTTACTACTGTTTTCCACACCATACGTTTAATCCTTTGTTTTCAGCAAGCCGGTGAGATTGACAACCTCACTGTTTCGTTGGGGCAAAGTAGTTTGATTGTGTTGTGTGCAGGTTCCACGTCGGTCGCCGGATTCCCTGGTGTTGCGCCGTGCCATATTCCGCCACCAACAACCTTCAGAAGTGATTTCTTGCTCCTACTGGTCGATTAAACCTTGGTTTCATACTGAGGGAAACTGCTGCTACACTGCTTCATACCTTCCTCTTGGGGTCTCCCAACGAACGTGTGATCCACGCAATCAGTAATAAAGCACATTTTTCTTTTGAGCTGTCTTGGTTAAGGAAAGAGGGCTTTTGCGAGATGGTAATCAAAGAATGGGCATCTATTTCATATGGGAATAGTCCAATGGAAGTGTGGCAGAATAAGATCCGCCACCTTCGGTCCTTTTTGAGAGGCTGGGCAAAAATCAAAGTAGTCTCTAGAAAAAAGAAAAATCAAGGCTGCTTAGTATTATCGATAGTCTAGACTTAAAAGCGGAAACAATGTCACTCAATGCATCCGAAAGGGAGGCTTTGAGAGATGCCACCGAAAAAGTAGCTAACTTGAGAAGAGATGAGGAATCTAAGTGGGCACAAAGGGTAAAAATTAAACATGTACAGGAGGGGGGGGGGGTAACAACACTAAGTATTTCCATCTAATTGCCGACGGGAAGCATAGAAGGAAAAAGATCTTTCAGCTTGAACAAGATGAGGGTATATTTGCAGGACAAGAGAACATCAAAAATTACATAACTGAATTCTATAAAAGATTATTTGGGGCAACGGCCAAAAATAATTTTTCCCTAGTAGAATCTGAAACAATGGATATTCCGCAAATTTTCGCAGAGGAAAATTCGATCCTTACAGCGGATTTTTTAGAAAAAGAAGTACATGATGCTATCATGCAAATGGAGAAGAATAAAGCACCGGGACCAGACGGGTTCCCTGCTGAATTCTACCAACGGTTTTCGGAAACGATTAGGTTTGATCTTATGAGGTTGTTTGAGAGTTTCCAAAAAGGGGAGCTCCCTCTCTTTCAACTTAATTATGGTACAATTATTTTGTTGCCTAAAAAGGAGAATGCAGTTCAGATTCAGCAGTACCGTCCCATATGTTTACTCAATGTCAGTTCTAAAGTCTTCACAAAAGTTGGAACAAATAGGATTACAGCGGTAGCACAAAAGGTAATTCGACCTACCCAAACCGCCTTTGCCTGGGAGACACATCCTTGAAGGAGTGTTAATTTTACATGAGACTATGCATGAACTTCATAGGAAGAAAATGGATGGTGTGCTCTTGAAAATTGATATTGAAAAGGTGTATGATAAAGTCCAATGGCCTTTTCTACAACAAGTGTTACGTATGAAGGGTTTCGATCCTAAATGGTGTCGTTGGGTGGACAACTTTGTACAAAAAGGCAGCGTGGGGGTGAAGGTAAACGATGACATAGGCCATTGTTTCCAAACTCACAAAGGTTTGAGACAAGGGGATCCCCTGTCCCCTATGTTATTTAACATTGTCGCCGACATTCTAGCCATTTTAATAGCAAGAGCAAAAGAGGATGGTCACGTCGAAGGATTAATACTGCACCTAGTAGAGGGGGGGAGGTGTCGATCCTTCAATACGCTGATGATACTATCCTCTTTATGTCTCATGACCTTGTCAAAGCACTAAACATGAAGCTCATCTTATGTATGTTTGAACAGTTATCAGGACTGAAAATAAACTTCCATAAGAGTGAGGTTTTTTGCTTTGGCAAAGCTAAAGAGGAGGAGGAACATTACACGAATCTTTTGGTTGTGAACCTGGTTCCTTTCCATTCAAATATTTGGGCATCCCTATACACTTTAGAAAGCTAAAGAATGGGGAATGGAAGGCTGTGGAGGACCGGTTTGAAAAAAAGTTAGCAAGCTGGGCTGGTAAGCTTCTGTCTTATGGGGACAAACTTATTTTGATTAATTCGGTTCTCACTAGTTTGCCCATGTTTATGCTATCCTTTTTTGAGGTACCTAAAGGGGTACGCAAAAGGATGGATTTCTTTCGGTCAAGATTTTTTTGGCAAAGTGATGGCCATAAGAGAAAGTATAGACTTTCTAAATGGAATATCATTTGTAGACCTAAAGAGCAGGGAGGATTGGGTGTAGAGGTTTTAGCAACAAAGAATAAGAGTCTTTTGTGCAAACGACTTTTTAAACTCCTGGCAGAGGATGGAGTTTGGCAAGAGCTGATTGTTAATAAGTATTTGCACTCTAAATCCTTATCTCAAGTCAAGGTTCAACCTTCTGATTCTCCCTTCTGGAAAGGTCTTATGAAGGTTAAAGATGAGTTTTTTGATCGAGGATCGTTTACTGTTGGAAACAGAGAAAGTACCCGTTTTTGGGAGGACGTGGCTAGGGAATAAGCCCCTTGCACTGCAATATCTCTCTCTTTTCAATATTGTCCAGCGGAAAAATGTTTCGGTGGCAGCGGTGTTGTCATAAGCTCCTCCAATTAACTTAGGTTTTAGGAGAGCTCTCACTGGAAATAGGTGGGACAGTTGGTTACACCTAGTAAACCGGTTGATGGATGTGCGTCTAACAAATGCTTCCGATGTGTTTAAGTGGGGATTGACTAAATCTGGAAAATTTACAGTCAAATCATTATATCTAGATTATTTGAGTGATAATACTAAGTTCTTACGGAACTATATTTGGAAGATGAAGGTGCCACTGAAGATAAAGATCTTCATTTGGTTTCTATATCGTAGAGAAATTCTTACAAAACATAATTTAGTGAAGCGTAAATGGAATGGATGTGAAAAGTGCTGTTTTTGTGATCAAAAGGAAACGATTCAGCATTTATTTATATCTTGCACTTTTGCTAAGATGATATGGTGTATTGTGTTCATGTCATTTAACATTTATCCCCCAACAAATATTTCCAACCTCTTCGGTAGCTGGTTAAGGGGCGTTGACAAAAAAGAAAAAGTGCAAATCCGAGTGGGTGTCTGTGCTTTACTTTGGGCCATATGGAACACAAGGAATGGTGTTATTTTTAACAATGCAAATCAATCTTCTTTTATGCAGGTTATTCCGCTGGCTATTCATTGGATCCGTATGTGGTCTTACCTACAACCAACGGACAAGCGAGCCGTTCTGGATTCTGGGTGCAACCGGCTCATCTTGGTGGCACGGGAGCTATATACCCAGTGCAGCTGGCGTTTTGATCTTAGAATAACATGTTGATGCAGTTTCATAGCATGTTGTCTGTGTTTTTTAGATGGTTGATCCACGTATCAACCCTGTGTGACCCATGATGTAATCCTTTGTAACACTTGAATCTCAATAAATTAATAAAGGCCACATGCATCAATCGATGCAGAGGCCGGGACTGCCCCTTTTCTAAAAAAAAAGGTTTCAGCAAGATTTATAACATGCTTAACCCTGTGATATCATATACAGAAACCACATTCAACAGAAGCAAGTCCCAAGGGCAAGCTACCCAACGAACTGCATCAGGTTTTTCCCCCCTTGGACATTACCACGGGAGGGTTCTCATTGTAACTATGAAGATAGCCATTTACCTTGCTGCAGTTCCTAAACGTATGGGCTCTGAGAGAGTACTTGGAACTTGAAATGGCGGTACCAGGTTGGAAACATGACACTGAGAGGCTAATAGATGACTTCATCTTTATTTGTTTGTTGACGGGAAACGATTTCATTCCACGGATTCCCTCACTCGAGATACATGAAGTATGTATATGTTATTTTAGATACTAATAATCCTTAAGCCTGTTCATTGCTGTGATTGTTTTTCTTATCCATGTGACAGTTCGCAGTTGATCTCCTCATTGACATGTACAAAATAACTTTCAACGAAATGGGAGGTTATATTGTCAACACAGAAAAATTACCTAACGGATTTCAGACTTTTATTTCATCAATGGTTGTGCCTATCGAGTTGTACCTTCATGTAATTGTGTTGCTACTGAAAACAGATCAAAGATAAACATGCTGCGTAAATCGATGTCTCAAGGTTGGAAAAGTTCTTTCAGGCACTGTCCTTGAGTGAAGAGAAAATTTTCCTCAAAAGATTTGAACTGCGACAGGTATGTTAACATCCTCGTTTAACAGTGTGCGCTTGTGCCAATTGCCACTTCTCCATTGTTTATTTTTGGGTTGCTTGCAGAAGTTGCTGCACAGGATAAAACGTCAAGCTATAGAAAACGAATGGAAGGAAAGAAAATCTGACAATGTGGTAGGATTAATTATAGTTACAAAATAAAGTATATATGTGGCGATCTTATGGTTCCTCTACTCAGGAAGAAAGTCCCGGTGGCTCAGACCCAGCTTCGAAGATGGTTTTGACACAAGGCAGTACTTCTACTTGCAGCTCTGATAAGTCTCATGTATGTTTTTTATTTTATTTTTCTTCTACAAATCAAGGATGCTTGAAATTAGCTCCGGAGTGATTCCCTGGAATGGCCAACAGTGCCGACGGCCAGAACCTGTGCCGACGGCTATTTATCGGGGCCGTCGGCACAGGGTCGTACCAGGGCCGGCCGTCGACAAGTCCGTCGGCACAGAAACGGCCGTCGGCACAGACGTTCTATCCCGACGGCCACCGTCGGGACACAGGAAGCCGTCGGCACAGCTTGTGAGGTGACGTCGACGGCACTCTGTGCCGACGGCTTTGCCGTCGGCACAGGACTCTACCATTTTTATTCATTTTTACCCTATTCTTCATTTTTATGTATCTATTTATTACTCTCAATTAAATTTAATATGTTTTTATTCATTTCTATATGTATATAGCTACGCCAAATAGCGGTCTCCACCCACATAAAATAACGTCGCGAATCTTATCTCTCTGAAGTATTATATGCGAATGTTGATTTGTGTTATCGCATGTGTGTAGATATTATTGCAAGTGTTGGGGTGGATATTGGTTTTCCATGTACCTCCACGCATTGTTTATCCCGCCATCTTTCTCATGTTCCTATGGCCTAACCTAACCCAACCAAGCAAAAAAGTCCACTGGGCTACCCCCTTTCGACGCACGTCTATGGGGGTAGACGGAAACGTTAGGGTTTTTCCAGCGGATTCAGGGTTTCGCCGAAGCGGGGCCCCGGAGCGTCGAAACCCCACCCAAACCTAGGTTGTGCCATACCATATGTATACAAGTGTGTTGTGTGTTTCAAATGTCCAAGAATCTACTCCTAGGTGTGACAGACATCACCGGCTTCACTTTCTCTCTAGTGAGTTTCTGCACTTAGAGGTGAAAACTCCCCTTTCGGGCGAACTGGATGGAATCTTGTGTCGATTTGGGGTAGACTTTGGTTTCTCATGTTCCTATGGCCTAACCTAACCCAACCAAGCAAAAAAGTCCACTGGGCTACCCCCTTTCGACGCACGTCTATGGGGGTAGACGGAAACGTTAGGGTTTTTCCAGCGGATTCAGGGTTTCGCCGAAGCGGGGCCCCGGAGCGTCGGAACCCCACCCAAACCTAGGTTGTGCCATACCATATGTATACAAGTGTGTTGTGTGTTTCAAATGTCCAAGAATCTACTCCTACGTGTGATCGACATCACCGGCTTCACTTTCTCTCTAGTGAGTTTCTGCACTTAGAGGTGAAAACTCCCCTTTCGGGCGAACCGGATGGAATCTTGTGTCGATTTGGGGTAGACTTTGGTTTCTCATGTTCCTATGGCCTAACCTAACCCAACCAAGCAAAAAAGTCCACTGGGCTACCCCCTTTCGACGCACGTCTATGGGGGTAGACGGAAACGTTAGGGTTTTTCCAGCGGATTCAGGGTTTCGCCGAAGCGGGGCCCCGGAGCGTCGGAACCCCACCCAAACCTAGGTTGTGCCATACCATATGTATACAAGTGTGTTGTGTGTTTCAAATGTCCAAGAATCTACTCCTAGGTGTGACAGACATCACCGGCTTCACTTTCTCTCTAGTGAGTTTCTGCACTTAGAGGTGAAAACTCCCCTTTCGGGCGAACCGGATGGAATCTTGTGTCGATTTGGGGTAGACTTTGGTTTCTCATGTTCCTATGGCCTAACCTAACCCAACCAAGCAAAAAAGTCCACTGGGCTACCCCCTTTCGACGCACGTCTATGGGGGTAGACGGAAACGTTAGGGTTTTTCCAGCGGATTCAGGGTTTCGCCGAAGCGGGGCCCCGGAGCGTCGGAACCCCACCCAAACCTAGGTTGTGCCATACATATGTATACAAGTGTGTTGTGTGTTTCAAATGTCCAAGAATCTACTCCTACGTGTGATCGACATCACCGGCTTCACTTTCTCTCTAGTGAGTTTCTGCACTTAGAGGTGAAAACTCCCCTTTCGGGCGAACCGGATGGAATCTTGTGTCGATTTGGGGTAGACTTTGGTTCTCATGTTCCTATGGCCTAACCTAACCCAACCAAGCAAAAAAGTCCACTGGGCTACCCCCTTTCGACGCACGTCTATGGGGGTAGACGGAAACGTTAGGGTTTTTCCAGCGGATTCAGGGTTTCGCCGAAGCGGGGCCCCGGAGCGTCGGAACCCCACCCAAACCTAGGTTGTGCCATACCATATGTATACAAGTGTGTTGTGTGTTTCAAATGTCCAAGAATCTACTCCTAGGTGTGACAGACATCACCGGCTTCACTTTCTCTCTAGTGAGTTTCTGCACTTAGAGGTGAAAACTCCCCTTTCGGGCGAACCGGATGGAATCTTGTGTCGATTTGGGGTAGACTTTGGTTTCTCATGTTCCTATGGCCTAACCTAACCCAACCAAGCAAAAAAGTCCACTGGGCTACCCCCTTTCGACGCACGTCTATGGGGGTAGACGGAAACGTTAGGGTTTTTCAGCGGATTCAGGGTTTCGCCGAAGCGGGGCCCCGGAGCGTCGGAACCCCACCCAAACCTAGGTTGTGCCATACCATATGTATACAAGTGTGTTGTGTGTTTCAAATGTCCAAGAATCTACTCCTACGTGTGACAGACATCACGGCTTCACTTTCTCTCTAGTGAGTTTCTGCACTTAGAGGTGAAAACTCCCCTTTCGGGCGAACCGGATGGAATCTTGTGTCGATTTGGGGTAGACTTTGGTTTCTCATGTTCCTATGGCCTAACCTAACCCAACCAAGCAAAAAAGTCCACTGGGCTACCCCCTTTCGACGCACGTCTATGGGGGTAGACGGAAACGTTAGGGTTTTTCCAGCGGATTCAGGGTTTCGCCGAAGCGGGGCCCCGGAGCGTCGGAACCCCACCCAAACCTAGGTTGTGCCATACCATATGTATACAAGTGTGTTGTGTGTTTCAAATGTCCAAGAATCTACTCCTACGTGTGATCGACATCACCGGCTTCACTTTCTCTCTAGTGAGTTTCTGCACTTAGAGGTGAAAACTCCCCTTTCGGGCGAACCGGATGGAATCTTGTGTCGATTTGGGGTAGACTTTGGTTTCTCATGTTCCTATGGCCTAACCTAACCCAACCAAGCAAAAAAGTCCACTGGGCTACCCCTTTCGACGCACGTCTATGGGGTAGACGGAAACGTTAGGGTTTTTCCAGCGGATTCAGGGTTTCGCCGAAGCGGGGCCCCGGAGCGTCGGAACCCCACCCAAACCTAGGTTGTGCCATACCATATGTATACAAGTGTGTTGTGTGTTTCAAATGTCCAAGAATCTACTCCTAGGTGTGACAGACATCACCGGCTTCACTTTCTCTCTAGTGAGTTTCTGCACTTAGAGGTGAAAACTCCCCTTTCGGGCGAACCGGATGGAATCTTGTGTCGATTTGGGGTAGACTTTGGTTTCTCATGTTCCTATGGCCTAACCTAACCCAACCAAGCAAAAAAGTCCACTGGGCTAACCCCTTTCGACGCACGTCTATGGGGTAGACGGAAACGTTAGGGTTTTTCCAGCGGATTCAGGGTTTCGCCGAAGCGGGGCCCCGGAGCGTCGGAACCCCACCCAAACCTAGGTTGTGCCATACCATATGTATACAAGTGTGTTGTGTGTTTCAAATGTCCAAGAATCTACTCCTACGTGTGATCGACATCACCGGCTTCACTTTCTCTCTAGTGAGTTTCTGCACTTAGAGTGAAAACTCCCCTTTCGGCGAACCGGATGGAATCTTGTGTCGATTTGGGGTAGACTTTGGTTTCTCATGTTCCTATGGCCTAACCTAACCCAACCAAGCAAAAAAGTCCACTGGGCTACCCCCTTTCGACGCACGTCTATGGGGGTAGACGAAACGTTAGGGTTTTTTCCAGCGGATTCAGGGTTCGCCGAAGCGGGGCCCCGGAGCGTCGGAACCCCACCCAAACCTAGGTTGTGCCATACCATATGTATACAAGTGTGTTGTGTGTTTCAAATGTCCAAGAATCTACTCCTAGGTGTGACAGACATCACCGGCTTCACTTTTCTCTAGTGAGTTTCTGCACTTAGAGGTGAAAACTCCCCTTTCGGGCGAACCGGATGGAATCTTGTGTCGATTTGGGGTAGACTTTGGTTTCTCATGTTCCTATGGCCTAACCTAACCCAACAAGCAAAAAATCCACTGGGCTACCCCCTTTCGACGCACGTCTATGGGGTAGACGGAAACGTTAGGGTTTTTCCAGCGGATTCAGGGTTTCGCCGAAGCGGGGCCCCGGAGCGTCGGAACCCCACCCAAACCTAGGTTGTGCCATACCATATGTTACAAGTGTGTTTGTGTGTTTCAAATGTCCAAGAATCTACTCCTACGTGTGACCGACATCACCGGCTTCACTTTCTCTCTAGTGAGTTTCTGCACTTAGAGGTGAAAACTCCCCTTTCGGCGAACCGGATGGAATCTTGTGTCGATTTGGGGTAGACTTTGGTTTCTCATGTTCCTATGGCCTAACCTAACCCAACCAAGCAAAAAAGTCCACTGGGCTACCCCCTTTCGACGCCGTCTATGGGGGTAGACGGAAACGTTAGGGTTTTTTCCAGCGGATTCAGGGTTTCGCCGAAGCGGGGCCCCGGAGCGTCGGAACCCCACCCACCCAAACCTAGGTTGTGCCATACCATATTTATACAAGTGTGTTGTGTGTTTCAAATGTTCAAGAATCTACTCCTACGTGTGACGACATCACCGGCTTCACTTTCTCTCTAGTGAGTTTCTTCTGCACTTAGAGGTGAAAACTCCCTTACGGGCGAACCGGATGGAATCTTGTGTCGATTTGGGGTAGACTTTGGTTTCTCATGTTCCTATGGCCTAACCTAACCCAACCAAGCAAAAAAGTCCACTGGGCTACCCCCTTGTCGCACGTCTATGGGGGTAGACGGAAACGTTAGGGTTTTTCCAGCGGATTCAGGGTTTCGCCGAAGCGGGGCCCGGAGCGTCGGAACCCCACCCAAACCTAGTTGTGCCATACCATATGTATACAAGTGTGTGTGTGTTTCAAATGTCCAAGAATCTACTCCTACGTGTGATCGACATCACCGGCTTCACTTTCTCTCTAGTGAGTTTCTGCACTTAGAGGTGAAAACTCCCTTTCGGGCGAACCGGATGGAATCTTGTGTCGATTTGGGGTAGACTTTGGTTTCTCATGTTCCTATGGCCTAACCTAACCCAACCAAGCAAAAAAGTCCACTGGGCTACCCCCTTTCGACGCACGTCTATGGGGGTAGACGGAAACGTTAGGGTTTTTCCAGCGGATTCAGGGTTTCGCCGAAGCGGGGCCCCGGAGCGTCGGAACCCACCACCCAAACCTAGGTTGTGCCATACCATATGTATACAAGTGTGTTGTGTGTTTCAAATGTCCAAGAATCTACTCCTAGGTGACAGACATCACCGGCTTCACTTTCTCTCTAGTGAGTTTCTGCACTTAGAGGTGAAAACTCCCCTTTCGGGCGAACGGATGGAATCTTGTGTCGATTTGGGGTAGACTTTGGTTTCTCATGTTCCTATGGCCTAACCTAACCCAACCAAGCAAAAAAGTCCACTGGGCTACCCCTTTCGACGCACGTCTATGGGGTAGACGGAAACGTTAGGGTTTTTCCCAGCGGATTCAGGGTTTCGCCGAAGCGGGGCCCCGGAGCGTCGGAACCCCACCCAAACCTAGGTTGTGCCATACCATATGTATACAAGTGTTTGTGTGTTTCAAATGTCCAAGAATCTACTCCTACGGTGACAGACATCACACCGGCTTCACTTTCTCTCTAGTGAGTTTCTGCACTTAGAGGTGAAAACTCCCCTTTCGGCGAACCGGATGGAATCTTGTGTCGATTTGGGGTAGACTTTGGTTTTCTCATGTTCCTATGGCCTAACCTAACCCAACCAAGCAAAAAATCCACTGGGCTACCCCCTTTCGACGCACTCTATGGGGGTAGACGGAAACGTTAGGGTTTTTCCAGCGGATTCAGGGTTTCGCCGAAGCGGGGCCCCGGAGCGTCGGAACCCCACCCAAACCTAGGTGTGCCATACATATGTATACAAGTGTGTTGTGTTTCAAATGTCCAAGAATCTACTCCTACGTGTGACGACATCACCGGCTTCACTTTCTCTCTAGTGAGTTCTGCACTTAGAGGTGAAAACTCCCCTTTCGGGCGAACCGGATGGAATCTTGTGTCGATTTGGGGTAGACTTTGGTTTCTCATGTTCCTATGGCCTAACCTAACCCAACCAAGCAAAAAAGTCCACTGGGCTACCCCCTTTCGACGCACGTCTATGGGGGTAGACGGAAACGTTAGGGTTTTTCCAGCGGATTCAGGTTTCGCCGAAGCGGGGCCCCGGAGCGTCGGAACCCACCCAAACCTAGGTTGTGCCATACCATATGTATACAAGTGTGTTGTGTTTTTCAAATGTCCAAGAATCTACTCCTACGTGATCGACATCACCGGCTTTCACTTTCTCTCTAGTGAGTTTTCTGCACTATAGGTGAAAACTCCCCTTTCGGGCGAACCGGATGGAATCTTGTGTCGATTTGGGTAGACTTTGGTTTCTCATGTTCCTATGGCCTAACCTAACCCAACCAAGCAAAAAGTCCACTGGGCTACCCCCTTTCGACGCACGTCTATGGGGTAGACGAAACGTTAGGGTTTTTCCAGCGGATTCAGGGTTTCGCCGAAGCGGGCCCCGGAGCGTCGGAACCCACCCAAACCTAGGTTGTGCCATACCATATGTATACAAGTGTGTTTGTGTTTCAAATGTCCAAGAATCTACTCCTAGGTGTGACAGACATCACCGCTTCACTTTCTCTCTAGTGAGTTTCTGCACTTAGAGGTGAAAACTCCCCTTTCGGGCGAACCGGATGGAAATCTTGTCGATTTGGGGTAGACTTTGGTTTCTCATGTTCCTATGGGCCTAACCTAACCCCAACCAAGCAAAAAAGTCCACTGGGCTACCCCCTTTCGACGCACGTCTATGGGGGTAGACGGAAACGTTAGGGTTTTTTCCAGCGGATTCAGGGTTTCGCCGAAGCGGGGCCCCGGAGCGTCGGAACCCCACCCAAACCTAGGTTGTGCCATACATATGTATACAAGTGTTTGTGTTTCAAATGTCCAAGAATCTACTCCTACGGTGACAGACATCACCGGCTTCACTTTCTCTCTAGTGAGTTTCTGCACTTAGAGGTGAAAACTCCCCTTTCGGGCGAACCGGATGGAATCTTGTGTCGATTTGGGTAGACTTTGGTTTCTCATGTTCCTATGGCCAACCTAACCAACAAGCAAAAAAGTCCTCTGGGCTACCCCCTTTCGACGCACGTCTATGGGGAGGAACGTTAGGGTTTTTCAGCGGATTCAGGGTTTCGCCGAAGCGGGGCCCCGGAGCGTCGGAAACCCCCCAAACCTAGGTTGTGCCATATACCATATGTATACAAGTGTGTTGTGTGTTTCAAATGTCCAAGAATCTACTCCTATTGTGACAGACATCACCGGCTTCACTTTCTCTCTAGTGAGTTTCTGCACTTAGAGGTGAAAACTCCCCTTTCGGGCGAACCGGATGGAATCTTGTGTCGATTTGGGGTAGACTTTGGTTTCCTCATGTTCCTATGCCTAACCTAACCCAACCAAGCAAAAAAGTCCACTGGGCTACCCCCTTTCGACGCACGTCTATGGGGGTAGACGGAAACGTTAGGGTTTTTTCCAGCGGATTCAGGTTTCGCCGAAGCGGGGCCCCGGAGCGTCGGAACCCCACCCAAACCTAGGTTGTGCCATACCATATGTAACACAGTGTTTTTGTGTTTCAAATGTCAAGAATCTTACTCCTACGTGTGACAGACATCACCGGCTTCACTTTCTCTCTAGTGAGTTTCTGCACTTAGAGGTGAAAACTCCCCTTTCGGGCGAACCGGATGGAATCTTGTGTGTCGATTTGGGGGTAGACTTTGGTTTCTCATGTTCCTATGGCCTAACCTAACCCAACCAAGCAAAAAAGTCCACTGGGCTACCCCCTTTCGACGCACGTCTATGGGGTAGACGGAAACGTTAGGTTTTTCCAGGCGGATTCAGGTTCGCCGAAGCGGGGCCCGGAGCGTCGGAACCCCACCCAAACCTAGGTTGTGCCATACCATATGTATACAAGTGTGTTGTGTGTTTCAAATTCCAAGAATCAACTCCTACGTGTGATCGACATCACCGGCTTTCACTTTCTCTCTAGTGAGTTTCTGCACTAGAGGAAAACTCCCCTTTCGGGCGAACCGGATGGAATCTTGTGTCGATTTGGGGTAGACTTTGGTTTCTTTCATGTTCCTATGCCTAACCTAACCCAACCAAGCAAAAAAGTCCACTGGGCTACCCCCTTTCGACGCACTGTCTATGGGGGTAGACGAAACGTTAGGGTTTTTCCAGCGGATTCAGGGTTTCGCCGAAGCGGGGCCCCGGAGCGTCGGAACCCCGCACCCAAACCTAGGTTGTGCCATACCATATGTATACAAGTGTGTTGTGTGTTTCAAATGTCCAAGAATCTACTCCTACGTTGACCGACATCACCGGCTTCACTTTCTCTCTAGTGAGTTTCTGCACTTAGAGGTGAAAACTCCCCCTTTCGGGCGAACCGATGGGAATCTTGTGTCGATTTTGGGGTTACTTTGGTTTCTCTCATGTTCCTATGGCCTAACCTAACCCAACCAAGCAAAAAAGTCCACTGGGCTACCCCCTTTCGACGCACGTCTATGGGGGTAGACGGAAACGTAGGGTTTTTCCAGCGGATTCAGGTTTCGCCGAAGCGGGGCCCCGGAGCGTCGGAACCCCAACCCAAACCTATGTGTGCCATACCATAGTATACAAGTGTGTTGTGTGTTCAAATGTCCAAGAATCTACTCCTAGTGTGACAGACATCACCGGCTTCACTTTCCCTCTCTAGTGAGTTTGCTGCACTTAGAGGTGAAAACTCCCCTTCGGGCGAACCGGATGGAATCTTGTGTCGATTTGGGGTAGACTTTGGTTTCTCATGTTCCTATGCCTAACCTAAACCCAACCAAGCAAAAAAGTCCACTGGGCTACCCCCTTTCGACGACGCACGTCTATGGGGGTAGACGGAAACGTTAGGGTTTTTCCAGCGGATTCAGGTTTCGCCGAAGCGGGGCCCCGGAGCGTCGGAACCCCACCCAAACCTAGTTGTCCATAACCAATGTATACAAGTGTGGTTGTGTGTTTCAAATGTCCAAGAATCTACTCCTAGTGTGACAGACATCACCGGCTTCACTTTCTCTCTAGTGAGTTTCTGCACTTAGAGGTGAAAACTCCCCTTTCGGGCGAACCGGATGGAATCTTGTGTCGATTTGG